>APFE030661068.1:0-13323 GCA_000404065.3 Pinus taeda | reverse complement strand
ATTGATTTAAATAATATTGTAGTTTAAATAGGTTATGATTATATTTGAAAATAATGCTTTTTCTCACATGATTTTAATGAAATTTGGTGGATATGTTTAGAATTGTTAGGTTTCACAATTTTAAGTATTCTAGGTGTTCTTAAGGGTGTTGATCCATTTCCAGTATTAAAAAAGATCATTCAAACTATTTTGAATTTCAAAATTTTTTGAAAAAAAAAATCATTGGAAATATGTCTTCCATTTGTGAGATTATCCCCTAATTAACAAATTGTAGATATAATTCTTTCTTTTATTATCAATAATATTAAAATAAATAATATTTAAGAATAATATTAAAATAAATAATATTTAAGATATAATTGTTGATATGCATCAATAAATATATGTAAATTTAGTATTTTCCTTTTTTTATATAGCACTTTTTTATATCTCATGTGATAACATCTTATTATCATATAATGACATTTTTATCATAATTAAAATATAGTATATCAGATTTTATATATACATGCTTGAGTGGGCCTAATGGTTAAGAGCATGTGTTTCCCTCTAAGAGGTCACAGGTTCAAAACCAGAGGGGTAGAGTATGTATGCCTTCTTAGACTATGTTTATAAAGTTTCAATGTAATCATATAGGAGAAAATCACACCCCACGCTAGCTGGTTTGAAACCCTACACTAGCTGGTCTTGATGATGAACCACACTAGCTTGTTCGAAACCCCACACGAGGTGGTTTGAAACCACACTAGCTGGTTCGAAACCCTACACTAGCTGGTCTTGATGATGAACCACACTAGCTTGTTCGAAACCCCACACGAGGTGGTTTGAAACCACACTAGCTGGTTCGAAACCCTACACTAGCTGGTCTTGCTCATGAACCACACTAGCTTGTTCGAAACCCCACACGAGGTGGTTTGAAACCACACTAGCTGGTTCGAAACCCTACACTAGCTGGTCATGATGATGAACCACACTAGCTTGTTCGAAACCCCACACGAGGTGGTTTGAAACCACACTAGCTAGTCCTGATGATGAACCACACTAACTAGTCCTGATGATGAACCATACTAGCTGGTTCGAAAACCCACACTAGCTAGACCACACTAGCTAATTCAAAAACCCACACTAGCTGGTTCAAAAACCTACACTAGCTGGATCACACTAGCTAGTTTGAAAACCCACACTAGTTAGTTCGAAACGCGAATGCCCAGACTAGCTGGTCTTGATGATGAACCACACTAGCTAGTTCGAAACCCCACACTAGGTGGTTTGAAACCACACTAGGACTAGACCCACACTAGCTGGATCACACTAGCTAGTTTGAAAACCCACACTAGCTAGTTCGAAACGCGAATGCCCAGACTAGCTAGTCTTGATGATGAACCACACTAGCTAGTTCGAAACCCCACACTAGGTGGTTTGAAACCACACTAGGACTAGCTAGTCTTGATGATGAACCACACTAACTAGTTCAAAACCCCACACTAGGTGGTTTGAAACCACACTAGTTGGGGTCTGATAATGAACCACACTAGCTGGTTCAAAAACCTACACTAGCTAGTTCAAAAACCCACACTAGCTGGTTTGAAACTCGTAGTTCGAAACACCCACACCCCACACTAGTTGATCTTGATGATGAACCACACTAGCTAGTCCGAAAACCCACACTAGCTGGTTCGAAACTTGTAGTTCGAAACGCCCACACTAGCTAGTCTTGATGATGAACCACCTTAGTTGGTTCGAAACCCCACAGTAGGTGGTTTGAAACCACACTAGCTAGTCTTGATGATGAACCACACTAGCTGGACCTAATGATGAACCATACTAGCTAGTTCGAAAACCCACACTAGCTGGACCACACTAGCTAGTTCGAAAACCCACACTAGCTGGTTCGAAAACCCACACTAGCTAGTTCGAAAACCCACACTAGCTAGTTCGAAATGCGAATGCCCACACTAGCTGGTCTTGATGATCAACCACACTAGCTGGTTCGAAACCCCACACTAGGTGGTTTGAAACCACACTAGTTGGTCTTGATGATGAACCACACTAGGTGGTTCGAAAACCCACACTAACTGGTCTAGTTGGTTCGAAAACCCCCACTAGTTGTTTCGAAATGTGTATTTCGAAATGCCCACACTAGCTGTTCTTGATGATGAACCACAATAGCTAGTTCAAAAACTCACACTAGTTGTTTCGAAACATGTAGTTCAAAATGCCCACACTAGCTGGTCCTGATGATGAACCACACTAGCTGGTTCGAAACCCCACACTAAGTAGTTTGAAACCACACTAGCTCGTTAGAAATGTGAATGCCCACATTAGTTGGTTGTGATGATGAACCACACTAGCTGGTCATGATGATGAGCCACACTAGCTGTTTCAAAAACCCACACTAGTTGGTTCGAAATGCGTAGTTCGAAATGCCCACACTAGTTGGTCCCGATGATGAACCACACTAGCTGGTTCGAAACCCCACACTAGGTGGTTTGAAACCACACTAGTTGGTTTGAAACTCCACACTAGTTGGTTTGAAACCACATTAGCTGGTTCAAAACGGCGAAACGCCCACACTAGCTGGTCCTCATGATGAACCACACTAGTTGGTTCAAAACCCCACACTAAGTGGTTTGAAACTGCACTAGCTAGTTCCAAACACCCACACTAACTAATTCGAAATACCACGGTAAAAAACTCTTTTATATGATTTCTACATAAAAACTCTTTTTAATATAATATGCATCACAAAAACTTGAATTCACAAAAGAAAAAAAGAAAAAAAAATAAAAAAGAAAATATATATATATATATATATATATATATTAGGAAAATATTATAATTAATATATTAAATAATTAATTATATAAATAAATTATTATATCTATTATTATATTAATTTTGAAAAAAATGTAAAATTATTGATTTTACAGCTTAAAATTAAGATATCACTATAACATTATTGAAAGAGAGGTAAAAAGAATGTTCGACTTCCGTAACGAAACTAGTTCTCGACATGCTATGAAGGTCAACTCAATTTGGCCACCCGGGAATGTAGTTGTTTATAGGGTTGAGCGCCCTGAAAGGGTTGCGGATTAACATTTCGGGGCACGGAACCAAGGCGACTCAATCGCTCGGAGGGGGTAAATAATGTAGGTGTTTTTATGCGTTATTTCAGTCAGATCTATTGTGGCCATGGCCCTAAGTGGCTAGATAACCGAAGGCCATTGCGATAAAAATAAAAATAAACTAGCATTTGCACCAAATGTTGCAAAAGAAACGCCGTAAGGCATAAATTGAGGAACAATTACTACATTTTTTCAAAATGAAAAAATCATTGAATTAATCGCGCGATATTACCGAGAAAATGAAAAAATCACCTTTAAAATGGAGTCGTCTGTGAAGGTATCCTCACTATCGGGAAATTTCAATAGAAACTTCTTTAGAGTGGGAGTCGATCTTTGATTTGTTTGGGTGTATTTTGACTAATAAGATTCTGAGTTAAAGTTTATTTCATCATCATGAGGGAGGGCACTGCGACTTTCATAGACATTTTGTTGGCCATACTTCTGCCTCCTCTGGGAGTTTTTCTCAAATACGAGTGCCATGCGAGAGAACTTCATCCCACGGCAAAAGCCTTTAATCGCCTTTTAAAATTTTTGGTTCCGGCATAAAGATTATGTTCATCATTTTAAATCATAACTGATGGGTTTGTTGTTATATTGTGACGGGCTGAATTCTGGCTATGTTTGCTGCTGACACTTTTTGGGTACTTACCAGGAATAATATATGCCATCTATGTTCTCACCAAGACAGATTGAGAGTGGATACTCTATTTTTTGGAGCCTGGTGCCATGTAAATCTTGTTTTGATGTAAACAGAACTGAAATATTTTATTCACTTGTTTGTTTATGCATCTGCTGCGGCTGTTTTAAGCAGAGAGCCCACTGCATTGAGCAATATGTTTGTTTTCTTCATTTCTGTAAATGATATTTCCAGATTCATACCAGGATCATTTATTATTATTTTATGAGATATTATATACTTGCAAATATACAATATACAATTGAGATTGATGCTAAAGGCTTAGCAATCAATAGATTGGTCTTCACATGGTTTTTCTAATGTAATTATAAATACATGGAAACAAATCTTTCAATGTTTTGAAATCTAGTTTTGTGTAGATTATGAAATAATTTATGTTTTCATTTTAAGGAACCAAAAGATGATTTTAACCACACAATAGAATAGAAACAAACAAAAAAAATAAACCAACCAAATGATGATTTAGGTAAAAAGGGTCTTGCTATGGTCTTCCTAAGCCATGAATAAGGGATCCTTCAATTGATAAATGCATCCTTAAGTTGTGGAAGCCATTTGTTAGATCCATATTGAGTATTTGTTCTATTTCTTTCCCCATTTACAGTGAAAAAGCAGCAATTGATCTTTTTGTTTCCCCACTTACAGTGAAAAACTATCAATTCTTTAGTGCTGTCCATGTTCCAGTGGATTTGAGTCCTAATTATCAAACTTCACCATTTAATAATTTACTACATTCACTCTTTCTAAAAGTCACATTCATAAACGAAATAATGATGATAATATGGTTCAACCTCAGAGCTACCTTCTAAGTAGCTCTAGGGTGCTAAGTGAAAGGAGGGCCTTGAGTAGCTAGAGTACAGAGCTTCCCCTGATATGTTCACATGGTTTAGGAAATAGATAGGTCTCATTTGTGCATTGAAACTCTATTGTATTGACCTCAGAGAAACCATTTGCTCCGAAATTCCTGGTATTTTGAGATTGTGATATTTTGACATTAAAATATCTCAATGTATATCTAAATGTGATAGTAAGATTTTTCAAGTCAACCCTTTCAATGTTGAAGTGTTTAACATAAGCTTGTATTAAAAGGACATGAATATTTATGCAATGTCATTAGAAAACATATAATATAATATTGACAATAAAAGATCATAAAATAATGTGTTGTTTTGTGTCTAAATCTTGGTCTCAGGTCTGCCAACACTATGCAGTCTTACGGATCACATCCTTAAGTATCACTAGTGCTATCTATCTTGGATCTGTTAAAGCACTCACCATTGATTCAGCAACAAGCTACTCGGAGGGCAACATTTCAGAGCAGTCACTTCCCACTTGATTAGCAAGAGAACAGAGCTTCCTCGGATAGGTTCACATGGTTTAGGGAATAATCTGTGCATTGGAACTCGATTTTATTAATCATCGAACCGCTCTCACACATAGTTTTAAGAGGATCTACACTTTGCAATGGAACCATTTGACAAGTTTTCACATAATCTCCTCAAACACAGAAAACGAGTTTGGGAACTCGTTTGTATTGACCTCAGAGAAACCATTTGCTCTGAAATTCCTTCCTCTGTTACTCTAGGATTTTCTGAAGAGCCTCTATCACATTTATATTCTTTTCTTCAAATGTCTCTTCTACTATGTAAACTGAATAGGAGCTCTCATTAGCAGGAAGATGCCATAGATACTTATAATATGCTGTAAAGGGATTGAACAACACAGGAATGCACCCAGCTATAAGAGCATCGAACAGGGATCTCCGAGTAGGGCTATCACCAGGAGGCTGAAGGCAGAATTCGGATTGCATGAAGAGCTTCACTGTGTTTTTGGGACGTAGGCAAACGTAGGAATTACAGTTCAAAAAATTGTAACTCCCTGGTCTGCCTAAACACTGTTCAATGAGGACAGAACGAATGGATTTTGTATTGTTGCGTCTTGGGAAACCTGCAAAGCTTATTAGATGGAGTCTCTGGCTTGTCCTGATCTGCCATTGCCATTGCCAAATATCTTCATCAGAATGAGGATGGAATAAAATACAAGCATCTAAGTATTTAAAGTGCAGTTGAGATTCAACAGTCCCTTGTTAGCACAGTAAATGTGAAAGGAATCATACCATCGTGGGTTTTTGGGTTCGTCAAGGATTATCTGAGTTCAACCCACTAGAGCTTTCTCTAGATCGATGGTCGCGTATAGTCTGTTAGCTCCTTTTCCAAACCCCACCGTCTCTTCAATGCCTTGAATGAACTGTAACCACAAACACAAACAATAATAAAAAAAAGACCTCTGATTGTTCATGTATCCTCAGTTCAAAACAATTTTTTACAAGAGCTTAGTTGTCTGTAAAGTGCAAAACTTGTACTCAACTCAGATGCATTGTCCCCTCCATAATGGAATGCATCATGGATTCAAATGGCTTCATCCTTGGAGGGATTAGTTGTTTTCCAGAGAATATTATTCAAAGAAATCATAAATGCATTCTGGAAAACCTTAAATATTGAATATGTGTCACCATAGACCAGAGCAGGCATAATTTTCTGGAATATGGTCTTTCTCATTTCCTTCCTCTGTTCCTCTGGGATTTTCTGAAGAGCCTCTATCACATTTATATTCTTTTCTTCAACTGTCTCTTCTGCTATGTAAACTGAATAGGAGCTCTCATTAACAGGAAGATGCCATAGATACTTATAATATGCTGTAAAGAGATTGAACAACACAGGAATGCACCCAGCTATAAGAGAATCGAATAGGGATCTCCGAGTAGGGCTATCACCAGGAGGCTGAAGGCAGAATTCGGATTGCATGAAGAGCTTCACTATGTTTTTGGGACATAGGCAAACATAGGAATTACAGTTCAAAAAATTGTAACTCCCATGACCTCCACGATGACAGCGACGGCCAATTTAGGCCTTCAATCTCCGCCAACATTGGGCGGCAGGTACCAGATATCATTTTATCCTTCACTAGGCGCCTCGCCCACAAGACTCCGCCAGCGCTTCGCTGGAGTCCGCGCAGAAGCCCTCGATGCGACGGTGGCCGAAAGGAGCAGCGTGCCAACAAAAGGTAAGGATACCGATGACCCAGTTCACCAGTTCTTGAAAAGGGATTACAAGTATGGCTTTGTATCAGACATTGAATCCGAGTCTATTCCCAAAGGGCTTTCGGAGGAAACCGTTAGGTTAATTTCAGCTAAAAAGAAGGAACCTGAATGGCTTTTGCAATTCAGACTCAGTGCTTACAGACAGTGGTTAAAAATGGAAGAACCCAAGTGGTCTGATAACCTTTACCCACCCATCAATTTCCAGGACCTTTGCTATTATTCTGAGCCTAAACAAAAAGAACAGAAGAAGAGCTTGGATGAGGTGGACCCTGACCTGCTTGAGACTTTTCAGAAGCTGGGCATACCCCTGACTGAGCAGAAGAGATTGGCCAACGTAGCCGTAGATGCTGTTTTTGACAGTGTTTCCATTGCTACCACGCATAGGAAGACTCTAAAGGCTGCTGGGGTTATCTTTTGTTCGATATCGGAGGCAGTTCAAGAGTATCCTGATCTGGTTAAGAAGTATCTTGGCAGGGTTGTGCCCCCTGCTGATAAAGGAGCCTCTGTAGTTATTAGTAGGTCGCTTACAAAGTCTTCCTCTATCACCGCCATTGTTGATCTACTGAAACCCTCCTCCTTTACTTATTATGTGGTTTCTTTACTGTTAGACGGACGGGCTGCGCTGGGTAGACGGACTGGCTAGGTAGACGGATGGGCTGCGCTGGGTAGACGGACTGGCTAGGTAGACGGATGGGCTGCGCTGGGTTTCACTGTTGTTTAATGAATTTTTGGATGGCAGAGAATTGTTGAATCGTCTAACAATAGATCTAACGGTTAAGATTAGGACAGGTAGACATTTAGGGGAGTTCATTTCAGAGGGAAACGCCTTACGGCGTAAATATATTAAATCCTAATTTTACCCACCTAGTAGGCATAGGATCCTATAGAGACTTGATATAATGATATTATACCTTTCAAGTATAACAAATCACAATTCATACTCGTGTCATTACAAGACATGACAAACCAGCCACGTCAGCATAATTATTGGATAAGATCTCAATGATGTTGATGCAACAACACATATCTTGTACTTTTAGAAAATAAAACAACAGATATCTTGTAATGGCTTCTTCATGTGTTCATTCCGAATTAACAATGATGTGCAGGCAATATGTCGAAGAGTGGGTTCTCAAATACAAGGACTCGTTGCCAAATTCCTATTATTTGTTAGGAATGATTACGCAAGTTAAGAAAGGTGGAAACCTCTAAACGGGCAAAACATCCTTGCAAAGGATCAAAGAATCTGAATAAGTGCATTTAAATATCCTTGCTGGCAGAGTACCATTTGGCACTTGCTCTAGATGGTCGAATAGAAAAGAATCTAGCATTAAGAGGTTCCTTGTGTAACCAATGGATCTACTGTATTGGCAATCATGCACATAAACTCGCAGTAATCCCTGCACCAACAATGGAAGGAAGGTCCCTACCAAGTGCCTTGAATCATGGACTTAGATCTGAATTCTCCAAATTCACAAATTCATTACTTATGAAGATATCTTTTACGGAAAATGTGGACTATTATTTGCAAATATGAAGTAAAGTCATATACAGAGTTAAAACTGATAAACATGCCAAAACTGGATTGAAATTATCTATTAAATAGGCAAATATTTACTACATGTTGTAAAGATATATGATAAAGTTTATGGATATTTCACTCGCTTCCCGACTCTCCAAAACAATGATGGTAATAGCAAATGAATGTCAACCTACTATTGATGATACCCCGGTTACCTTCTATAACATATGTAAAATCATGGACCCAACATCTTTAGTTACCATTCAGCCCAGCATTACCTGGGTTCCAACTTAGAGATTGAAGCATCAGTGTTCGATGGAACCAAAGGAGTATGCGATGAAGCAGAGGATCCATTCAAGTATATGGTTGCAGATGTATGCGATGAACCATGATTTGGTGAGCCAGGATTGCTGGTGTATTCGGTGTTGTGGGTAGCTACAGAACTCACAAAAGTAGGTTTTGTGCGGTCTGCTAACATCATAGCGTCAGTTGAAAGCATCAAGTTGAATGTAGACAGTGATGCGCGGGCTTCTGTACAGAACAGTCCAACCTGGATGCATCTCAAGACTTGTTCCTGATCGCTGCAGGTTTTGTTTATAACTGGATCAATAACGTCCTCCATATTTCCTCTTTGGTATAGTCCCCATGCCTACATGACCACAACATATCTTCATATTGAGAAAATATATAGAGGGCCCGTAAAATCAGCCATTAGTTTATGTTGGATTACAGAAGTTAATAGATACGGATTACTCTCATTAGGGCAATAACATGATCTGGATAATATAGATGTTGTTAATTGGAATTACAATGGAAGCAGTGCCTTACCCATTCTAAAAGGATCTGGGTTTCAGGTGATAATATAAAATCCATGTTCTTTCTTCCACTCATAAGTTCCAGAAGAAGAATCCCAGAGCTATAGTCATCAGCTTTGGCAGACAAATGCTCATGCATAGCATACTCCGGTGCCATGTAACCACTGCAAATTACAAAATCAGTTTAGTGAAATCCTTTTCACACCAAAACTATACACCTGAGAAGAAATTAGTATAAGAGTGATGCATGTTTGAAATTTTACCGAGTGCTAGCAACTCTTGTCCCAACACAAGTTTGATAGTCCTCAAATAGTCTGGCTAGTCCGAAATCTGTTATCTTGGGATTCAAATTTTTGTCCAGCAAAATGTTGTTTGCTTTAATATCCCGATGAATAATCTGGAGATGAGAATCCTCATGCAAGTAAAGAATCCCTCGGGTTACTCCAAGTATGATGGAGTAACTCCAAGTAATAGGGAGTAACGCTTCTACCAATCTGTATACAGCATTCAAGATATTGAATCATGATGACCACCTAAGTCTTTTTAAACATTTCAAGGATTGATTTTCATGATCTATATCAAATGTTTCAATCATATGTTTCAATAAAATGAGAGTGACATATTTTCCCATAAATTTGTACTCCCAATCTTGCAGGGCATCTAATTCAAATGGACCAAGACCTTCAGTATCCCCGGTTAAGTCCTTTTCTTCAAAAGACATCTTTGCCAAGGCTCGGCTAGTATATTTCTCAGTAAACAAGGCATATGGACCACCTGAACCATAAAACATTCTACAATTCAAAGCAAACATGTTAGAACTTATCCTTGTCTCCCTTCATACACATGCACACACAGATTAACGATTAAGACATAATAATGCACAGAAAAATAAACACAATCAGGAAAACTGAACAATGAACAAGACAAGTGCCAGTCCGGAGTTGTGAGTAAGGCAGAGACGGTGATAAATTAGTACTACTTCCAAATTCTTTCTTGACAAATACTACCTACAAATGTTGATTGACCTACAAAGTTTACAAATATAAGCATATAAATATCGATAAGTTTTGAACAAAGACAACTAATATTATTTATCTCTAACCTAAAAAGTAAATGAGATCTTAAAGTTCCAATAGTGAAAGCATAACTTGAAACCCATATAATAAGTAACCGAACCACGAGAAAAGCTAAGAGAACCCAATCTGAAACTGAATAATGGTAAATAATCCATGTCATCCTCGTAGCAGATGTGCATGCATGAAAGATGATCCAAAATTAAAGAAAAAAACACATCCCTGAAAGATCCAAATCTATCATAACCTTTGATGCAAACAACATAAAATAATAATTAATCCCAAAAGAACAATTAAAGCGAAGAAAGCTTTGTTAAAAATATGTACCAGGTTCAAACAGGTTCCTTCAAAACAAATAAAATCAAAACTACAAAAGGGAATGCACACCCCAACAGGAATTCAGTAACAGAAACACCGTAACTTACTTGGGGTTTTCTTCTTGCAATCAGCATCATAAAAAAACCATAGATATCATTTGTTTCCATAAACAGACACAGCTGAAACTAACATTTCCACAACTTTCAAATGGAGATCAAATTCACTGGAGTTTGTGATTTTCAGAGGCATGTGAACTCAAGTCACACAAGCTGGAAAATGGATGCCTAATAAGCATTAAGTTACATTTGAACCTCGAGGACCAGCTCAAAAAGAAAAGTAGAAATAGATAAAACAACCTTGACAATAAGCTAAGATCAATTAGTTCAATTCAATCTATACATATGACAAGAAATATAAATTAATATCAACAAGATACTTCAATGCGTCCAACATTCAACGTTACATGTTCAAAGACAAACACTTCACAAAACACAGCCACCCCACAATGAGGAAAAAAAATCAATCCCTCGAAATTAACATAGCCAGAGACTGGAAAATTAACTAGCTATGAATGAAATATAAGAAGCCCTGGTTGTCAAAAGAGAGTAAATGTGTTGAGAGATCAGGGGAAAATTTTGCAGCTACTCTCCAACCACCCGAGGTCTTCTCGAATGCGATTGCTCCTACAAGAAACATGAATAAAATCCTTCTTAAATACCATTCGAGAAGTCTCTCGCTAAGTATAGGGCAGACTCCCAGAGCCCACGAGATTCAATTCCAATAACACGTTGTTAAAGATTATTCTAGAAATCTGTCCATCTTGGCTTTTTACCATGGATAATGAGATTCACGGTAAATTCGATACTATGAAAGGAAATGTATGGATTGAACAATGCCACAGGCATACGGAAATTCAAATATGAAAATAAAGAACAGCAGAGGAACATTTTACATGGCCATTGAAGCTACTATTCATAATTGATCGTATTTACGAACCATTTGGTAAGGACAAAACGAACCAACCACATATATTTGTTTTAATTTTCACAACAGTCGCCCAAACCAGAGATCAGAAGCCTGCAATTGAAATCATCAAAACCAAAGAATTATGAAACCCTGCGGATTTGAGAACGAAGAAACTTACGGTCCAGATATCGGCTGACACGAGTATAATTATGGATAAGGAACAGAACCACGCATAGCCAACGGTGAACAGAAAGTATGGAGGAACCTCCGAGCCAGCGAAATACTTGAGCGTGGCAGCCACCATGCCCAACGTCAATGGCAGCGACATCAGATAAAACACCCACATTTTGGGGTCGTGAAACTCCCTTGTTCAATTCAAACCCTGAAATTCGAAGGCATCGAACGAATTCCCCTCAGAAATCCTCGATGTATAATGACGATCTCGGGGATTTCTGATCAATCGGGGCTGAATTGTGACGGTATCTAGACGTCCGGCGATCATCTTTACAATTGCGCTTCCTGAGTACTATACATGAGAGATCAAAGTGAAGGAAAGTAAATAACGAAGTCAAAGCAATTAAAGGTAAACCAAATTTTTAGGTGTGGAGAAAATGCCCTATTCTGAAATGAAGGAATTGGGGTACCCATACCTGTAATTGAATCCCTGCGCATTGATCATCCTTTACGAAATCTTCACTTGGAGGTTGTTGGTCATCGATCCTCTTGAATACCCTGCATGAGATTTGAGATAGTCTGACCTGCATTAAAATGGCTGAAATGAATTAAAAATGTATTATCGCAATTGAAAAGCAGAGCACAAATGAATTAGTGATGGTATGTACCTGAAATTAATGGGAGAGAGCAGAGCCATTATTGAGAGAGAGTCGTGACGGTTCAGTTGCTGTAGACCGCCTTTCCTTTGATGTTGGAAAGAAAACAAACTCACACTCGCTTGGCTCAGATTCAAAGATTCATGCACAGGCATAAACATGCATTAGACAGAAGCGGCAATTCTCTCATTCGTAGGATCATTATGAAGGGTTGCTTCAGCTTCTGAGTGCTGGCTCATTCCATAAGCTGTTCGCTTCAGCTTCCGAGTGCCGCCGGCTCATTCAGTTACTTTCCCTTAATCCAACGACTCACACTATTCTAATCGTCTAACACACAATCTAACGGCGCACAGCGATGACAGTAGATCTTAAGGACATCTATTTCAGAGGGAAACGCCTTACGGCCTAAAAATAAAACGAAAGTGCTTTTAATTGGAATATAAATGTGAAGTGCTTCTAATTGATAAGATAAAAAAAGTAAATCACTATTGTAAAATAATTTAAATATAATTATAATAATTAAATAATAATAAATAATAAATATTATTCATTAAATATAATTAGATAGAAATATATTATATTTAAAATAATATAAAAATTAAATTAAATTTAAAATTAAAATAAAATAATTTAAAAAAATAATTAAAATAAAATATATATATTATAAATTTACAAATAAAAAAAATAAATGTAATAATCTTTTTTTTAGTATCTAACCAATTGAAAAAAATCTTAATCTCTAAATTATATTTAAAATTAAACATTATATCAATTTTGATATCATAGAAAATCATCACATTGATATCATATATTATTTTTAGTTAAAAATATTGATTCAATAGTATCATAAAATCATTCACATTAAATGAATACTAATTAT
>APFE030661062.1:0-46349 GCA_000404065.3 Pinus taeda | reverse complement strand
CAACGGCGCCAAAATGTTTGGTCAATTTAGTGTGTCCTAAATTGCTATATAAATTGTCAATCCGGGAGTCGTAAACTGCTGAAGTGAAGTGCACTATATATGCAAGATAGCCGTTTTCTTAGTTCTTTGTCATTTTTAGTTTTTGATTTGTTTTTGGATTTATCTTCTTATTGATTCCCTAATGTGAGATGGTAATTCTAATAATCAAGTATGGACAAAAGTATTCAAGGTAATGGTGGAATTTAAAATAATTTCCAAACTTCAAAGTGTTTTCAAACTTACAATGATGAAATCAAGATGTGCCTAGATTCTAATTAAACAAAATAGTGAACTAGTGACTATGAAACCCAATATCCTTGCTGCTGTATGAAAAGGAAAAGACTGAACTCAAAGCAATTAAAAAACTGTAAGCAAAGTAAACTAAATCATATCGCATCAACTCATTTTTGACCCCTCACCATTCGACTCGCTCTGGCTATAGGAGGTAATAATAAACAAATTAAGTATTCTGATATCTAAATTGCATAAAATAAAACTAAGATCAAACTACACATTCATCCTACAATCCCTCACCATTCGACTCACTCTGGCTATAGGAGGTAACCGAGAATGATATGACTAATCTAATCACTAACTTGCAAAAGTAAATAAACTAGTATCAAACTATACATTTACACTCAATCCCTCACCATTCGACTCGCTCTGGCTATAGGAGGTAACTGAAGAATGATATGAATAGTCTAATATCTATCTTGCAGAAAAGTAAATGAACAAAGAAAAACTAAAGAAATAAACAGTGCTGGAATTATAACTAAGAAAACAAATCAACAGAAGGAAAAGATAATTCCATCATGTCATTAGTCATCAAAAAGCTATATGCACTGCCTGGGCTTTCTATTAGAACCTGAAATGAAAACATTGATCAGTTGACAGTTAATTGAAAGCATAAAATAAGCTATGGACAACCAACAACATAAATACCATGAGCAATGTAATGTATACAGAAAACATCTATGGCATCAAGAGCATAAAATGAAGAAAAACATGAATCTATACAGTAAATACAGGACCTTGGTGTACAGGGGCCCTCTGCAACCTCGGCCAATCAGAAACCAATCACGGATTTGAACTCAAAATCAGTGTCTTCTCATATATTGCAATACAGTCATAAAATAAAGACTAAGTCTCAGCTCGATGGCTCGTAAAAACAGTCAAGATTACATATCATCAGCTGGCCTATATGCATACAAAGATGCTTTATTTATAGCAGGAAATACATAACTAATTCCTAAGGTCTGCGCTAATAGACAGACATGTAAAAGACCATAATCGGAAATTTAGCAGCATGGTAGCCGTGGGAAGTAAATCCAAGGAGGGTGGTTTGTTGGATCCGGTTCACGGGCAGTCCCCAAGTGTTAGCACACCTCCTAAATCTTAGGATCTTGCCACGTAATCTTCCTTGTGATGAAAACAGAGTCCTGCCACCACAAAACTCCTAGTGTTGACCACCGTTTGAGCGGCTTTGACCGCGGGCTTCTGTGAATGATTCGGCTGAACCAAGGGGACACGTTCCATGTCCACATAATTTGTAGCTTGCCCATGTGGCTGGATTCTTCAGTAGACACCTGTAGCATAGACTTTAACAAAAAGGCTGCGGAAACTGATTCTAGCTGCAGAAACTGACAAGATTCCGCAGTTGATTGAGAAAAAATCTAAATCAAACAACAGTCACAAGACATAGTTAGGAAACCATTTATATGCTCATTTTAGACTAATATGCAATGATTTGATAGCTTGGAGGTTCAGGTAACTAGAGAAAAAGGCTAAAAAGGTATGTAGGGAAGATGTAAGTTTGGGACTCAATAATGAGTCAATCGTTCATGTTGTCGATGTAGTGCCCACACGACATAAACATTCAATTGTCTATCATAGCCCAACACTCTATGATGGGTTTCAAAGATACCCAACCTATGACAACATGCTACATTATATTGTCAAAGCCTATAAGCAGTGGAAGAATTATATTCGACCAAAGGAAATGACCATCCACACCACTTGTAGGCCTTTTCCTACTCTAGATAATCCTTGGGAGTTGGTGCCCCTAGATTTTATGTCATGTTTTCCCTCAATCGAGCATGGTAACAGATGTGTTTTTTGTTGTTGATTGCTTCCTTAAGATGGGATTTATGGCACTTTATAAGAAGATCGTCACAACAAAATCCACTCATAAGTTCTTCTTTGAGCATATTTTGGTTCACTTTGGGTTTCCAAATACCATATTTCTTGATAGGTATAATAGGTTCCTTAGTATTTTTTGGTTTAACCTTTAGTCCATGATGGGCATCAAGCTTGACCAAATCCACTACATTCCATCCCTAGATTGATAAATAGAAAGTAGTAGTCAATAGGATTATTGTAGATGTCTTTAGAGTATATAATTCCGAGCATCCACATAATCCACATACACGTGTTGAAGGCCTTCCATATTTTCAACATAAATTCCACATAACTCTTCATATTTCTATTGCCACAAGCCTTTTCAGGTGTGCTTGGGGTCCCAACAATTGGCACAAATTGATGTAGCTATATTCATGGTATAACACATGAAGGTACCTCCTATACTTGGAACGAGATAAGTAAAGAAACCAATTTTGAGGAATGTATCCAACAAATTCAACAATGAATTCATGATATTTTGTATAAAGTTTCCAACTCCAAGTACAAGTAGATACAAAATCCATTGGGTTCAACATAAATTTTAGGTTGTGACGAGTTATGGTTGGACTTGCATAAAGGGAAATTGACAAACTCCTAGAAGAAGCTCATACCACTTTGACACAAGCCTTACACTATCACTAAGGCTATGGGTGATAATTCTTTTGAGGATAGCCATAATGCTATCGGGAAATCTAGTGTCTATGCAGAGCTACTAGTCCCACTAATATGGGTAGCTATCTTAGAAACAAACATATTAAAGTTACTTTCGTTTTCCTTTATGAGAAGTAGATAGGAGAGGAGCAAAGAATACCAACCTCAATCTTTCGCTTGGTTACTTGCTTGTTCCTTCTCCCCTCTGAAGGATCTTTACCACTCCTTCCTTGATTGCTCCACTTCAAAGAGTACCTGTAAAGTCAAAGTAGCATAATACCTTCAAAGTGCAGAGGTCTACAATCATAAACAATATAGGACCAAATATATATTGACCACACAAATGCATATATTATCAGACATAAGAGAATGTGGAGGAAAACTTGAATAGCTTTATTGATATAAAGGTTAGAAGAGAGGATTACAGCCCATTGATCTAACCCAGCGTCATCCTCCCAGCATGAAAGCCATTCTTCACCTCATGAAAAGCTTAGATAACCCAACACTTAGATATTTCACCACGAAACCAACAACACTTCCTTACAAGATACAAAATTCCAGCCTCTAGATCTCTGGGATGCAGGATCCATATATAGATGATTGTAGGGGGTGAGTCAGCTTCTGGGATTTTGGTTAGTGTCTTCTCTCTGATAGTTCTTGATTCCACTTGGAGATTGATGATCTCTTACTCATCCCTGGGCGAATTCAAAGAGGCAAGTGTCAAAGGAGAAGTTTTTGGAAGATTCCATGATCATCCACCTTGCAAACTGTCTCTGCCATTTGTCTACTCTCGCCCATTGCACCCTACAGAAGGGATTTTTAGTATGCATCGCACTTTTTACATGTGGCAGGTGAGATGCATCGCACCCTTTGCACTGAGCAGTCTGTATGGTCCAGTTTTGACCAGTTTTGAGCAATTTTCTGTGGAGAACTTCTGGGAGATGATGTAATCAGCTGACCTTGTTCCTTTTGGGTATGAAACAACACTTTTAGGGACTCAGAATCCCTTGGTTTATGGACATATATTATTGGGGTTGTAGTGCCCAAATATGTCTATAACAGTTTCCCCCTAAAGTATGAGGTCGTAAACCTTTGATGTCGGGTGAAATGCTTTATCATGAGGATCCGAGGTTTTTCGAATTGGAAGGTGACCCCTAATAAGATACAATACAATACATTATCTTCATAATATTTTCATGATCTAGCTGAGGCGGGTATTCCCATGCTCAACTTTATAAATTCATTTTCATGTACATAGGACAACCAACCGTTTGTGTGGTAGACTGATGATTCTGATAGAGCCATCATCGTTTGGTTCAGATGATCATCTGTGTAGCAATGATGTACATTTGATGTCTTTATTTTCCTGAATATATCACGGCCCGGATGGATGAAACTAGATTCGGGGTCTTCCAACTCGTCCAATCTTCACCTAAAGTACAAGTCAATCCATGTGAAAAATGTTCTGGAGTCGAACGTGGAAAGACATCGCCTAATTACCAGCCAATGATGTAAGTTGTTAACAGGCACAAGAGCAATCACCGATAATGATGTTGACCCTCAAGGTACTACAGTACAATTTGCATGGTGTGAAAATGAGACTTGGCGTCGAACACCACGCAAAATCTTTTGGTCGAAGGCCATTGATGTAAACATGTCGCCGGAAGTGAGAAACTTTCCATTGAGGCATGCAAGCTTTAAAGTACTGAAAGGGTTGTTCCTAGGTCGACTTCTTGGATAATGAGATGTTGTCGACAAGAAGTGACCTATTGTAGGAGGGCCTTAATGAATCCCACATCTACGACACAGAATGGAGCAAATGATGTTGTGGAGGTGAAAACGATCTGATGATACAGGGTTCAGGGTGGTGGTCATGAAAGAATGAAGTGTGAAGGTATTGCAATGGGTGAGACACAAGTTGGGTTGGTGAATTCTCTGATCGACTTCTCTTGAACATATCAGCGACAATGAAATGGATTGGTAGCGGTAACCCCAAAGATGGATGGTACGATGGACCAATGGTGGTATGACTGGTGAATGGAATAACCCAACTCAACTCAATCATGGTGATGGAGTGAAAGTTTCATGTTCAAGAGCGACTCGCTACCAATAAATTTTCTTCAAGTTTTCTTCCCAATTTTCCCCAGTCATTGTTAACCAGTACCTCTTTATTTTTATCAAGCTTGAGGAGGATAGCATATGCTTGTTCTATAATTTTCCCTTTGGGAAAACCCATCGCTATGTTTTAACGAGCCTAGCGATAGTGAAACTCGTTCTTGTCTCTATGGACAAGTTTGTCGCTATTGGTTTTAACATGTTTAACGACAAAGACAACTCGGTCGTTTTTCAATTTTAGTGTGTTTGAAAAGGGACGGAAAGGAAACTCCAATAATCCTTTTTCGTCGTATAATCCCTTAAGTCCAAAAAAGTATAAAATAATATGAAAGGGATGAATTTTGAATAGTTTTAACGAGCTGAACAAGACAAGCGCTCGATCTTTTTGTGTAATAATCCCTCAGGTCCGAAAAGATTAAAATATAGAGGAGGGATAGCACTTATAATAGCTTTAATGAGCTGGAGAGGCCAATTGCTCGACAATATTTTCATATTTTACGAATCAATTGAAAAGAGATTAAAGGAGACTCGTTTTTGAGGAATGAGTGATATTTTTGGGTAGCTGCTAATTTCAGGTAAGGTTTGGAATTTTCCAATTACGACAGTGTCACAAGGATGGCTAATAAAATCAATCATCGCAGTTGTTCCTCAAAAGGGTAAACAATCAAATGGAGGTGTATGATCGGCTAAAACAGAGTGGAGGTGATGGTAAGAACATGACCAGGGCTCAAAAGCTGATGATAATGCATTCGAAATGGTTATTTACTAGAGGTTGGTTCATTTTTTAATGAGCTTAAACTCTGGGGGAACATTTGCTCATTTCTTAGGTTTAATTTTTAATGACCTTGAACTTCGCATAAAAACTGCTCGTGCCAGTCGCATGATAAGGATCTCATCGATAGATTCCATTTTTATGGAGCTTGTACCATTCAAAGCTTTGGTCCATATCCTTTCTTTATGTAAGCTAGGAACGACCAATCCTACGAGTTTAAAGGGTTGAGAATCTACAAACTAAGAAAATAAATGGTCTCTCTTCACTTGCATGCAAAAATGTTGCATGCCCCTAGGTATAGTGAAATAGAGTTTCCAGGCTACCATATGGAAGTTCTCACATTTGCAAGATAGTTTCCATCCGTGTAGTAGACAGAAACACTTCTTGGCTTAGTCCATTTGGACAAAGGTGATTCTAGCTCCAACCACCTAACCTTGACGAGGGAATCTCATTCCGGTCTAATCCCATTTTCCTAAACGGACAAGTGTCAGACTAGTCATATATCCTTCGCAGAAACCTACCCTATACCCAAAGTTTCCCTGCCAAAGCAAACCAGGGTGCATGCCCCCTGGGTTTCAGTCATGCCCACCGAATTACTCGTGTTCTTCAGGTGGATGGATTGGAGATTGATGAGACATTCCTTGCATGAAAAGACTAGTTAGGGATGGCATTTGACTATTAGCTATGTGTGAGCAAGGGAATGAAAGTTGGTCTATGAGTTGGACCACTCGGCCTTCATGCGGAAAACACATTACTCAAAAGAGTGAGGAGACAATGGCTCCCATGCTATAAATATAGTCATGCCCAAGGAGTAGATTATAATCTAAAGGTCCTTGGGCTACCATTATGTTTAGATACACAATTTTCCCTCTCAAAGTTATAGGCAAACTTGGAAGGATCCCTAATGATCAACTGGTTCCTTTGTCAAAGCCTGTTAGATTTTGCATCTCAGGGAGAAGCGATGGTGAACCAAGTGATTTCCAAGTAGTTAAGGAGAGGATACTCACAGAAGACCCTTCATCTATGATGGTACCGACCATGACCATTTTGTAAGCTTGCACAATGATTCAGAATGCTACATTAGATGGTAAACGGGGTCTGCCTAGTAGATTCCAATCGAAGGAAATTACTAGGTTGCTCAAAGGTGGGACCGAATAAACGGCCATATATGACCCTGATGAACTTCCTTCCTGTGGTAAAGGAACGAGTAAATTTCCCCCATGTTCATCAGAGTCTGTGCTTATGAAAAGAATCTGAACGGTGTCATTCTCATTCTCTTCGGTGACTGTATCATTTGAAGATGGACCTTCTGAAGATAGGACCAGGTCGACTGCAGCCTCGACCTTTTGACTTTCGTCTGGTGTAGACTTAGAGGCTTTATCTTCAATGATAGATGCTTCGACCAACCACAAACTTGTGTCAGTTAGATTTTCAACTAGCGATGGACTCAACAAGAGTTTCTTGTACCCAGGAGGAAGCCGTAGCGGTGAAGCAGGATGGTTATCCAAGACTCTTTTAGCTTCGTCCAGGAAGGGACAACAGTGGATGGCATGATTGCCTTCACACATTTTGCAAGGAAATTTACATTTTCCTTTCTATCCAGAGACTTCATTTTCACTAATTGATGGTGTACTCTCAACATGATCATCAGAGGTTGATGGCACCAGATTGTGCAAATGAGGAGACCAGTCCCTTAAGATCCGAGGGATGCAAGGAAAATCTCGATGATAGTGGTCCCCTTTGCAAATGACACATGGAGACTTGGGTTTGGATGGTGCAGTGTGTGTATTTTCGCTAGATGATGCATGGTTTCCACTTTTTTCCTTTGGCTCCTTCTTCTTTTTCTCCTTCCCTTTCTTCTTCTTCTTCTTAGTTACTTGGTTTTTAGCTTTACTAACTTCACCAAGCAAAGAGGAAGGAGGGGAGGGAGAAATAAGTGAAGTAGAAGGTTGGGAGATAACTCTAGTATCATCTAGTTGCTGACTTGATTGCTCAGGAATCATGTTGGTTTGAATGATAGAGGTCGAGAAGAGCCATATTGGTAAACCGATTGTCAGTCTTGGGAGGGACAATGTGGCCATATGAGGTGCACCAACATCTCCCCAAGAGGAGAAAGGACTTGAGGGAAATCCTTGGTTGGTGGACTCCATTTTTCTCAACCTAAGACCAACGATGGAACAATTATGTTATTTCGATTAAAATAAATTTTAGACGCTTTGACACAACTTTCTTTTTCAATTTTAAAGAGTTGAGAAAAAGGTAAAGATGACTCTAGTCGCCTTCAATTTTTAATGAGCCTGAAGTGACAAGTGCTCAGATGGAATTTTTCCTTTAGGGAGTCTGAAAAGGAATGAAAGAGACTACTCTAGAAATCTAGACAGAGGGATTACCAAACCAATCACAAAATTGCAGAATGCTTTTTATGGTACAACAGTCAATCTTCCCGAATGCTATGTTTAGTGAATTGCGATCGATAGGGCGGTAGACACGGCTTCCTAAGGATAAAGGATATAGCCTATTGTGGTCTCCCAATATATACTCGACGGTACGTGGGAGGACAAGTCTATACTGGCACTTGTCGTCTCAAAGAGGAGGAATCACCCAACCTACAAAGAAAGCGATAGTTACCAGGCTTTACGATGCCGGAATACGTCTCTAGCCTGGACTTCTAAATGTTGTGCGTTAAGTTCCAAAGTGTTTTTATGTTCATTGAATTTATTTTAAAGTTGATCTTTCTTAAGAAGTTTACCTTTCAGGTTCACTGCATGATGTAGATATACAATTCCTAAAATGCAATCTAAGATGATAAACAATCGTTTAATCTTCTTTTCGCAATGAAAATCCTATCTACTAAGGAAAGAGAAGCAGGATTCTTTCAACATAGAGCAGAGAGCACACACTAGATGCACTGTCCTAAATCAAAATCAACAAGCAGTCTAAATTCAAATGCACATGCATGTATTTTTTTTCGCTTTCTTAATGTGTAAATGAAAAAAAGAATGCTAAGTACAAATCTGAATTATTTCAAGCGACAATACTAATGATTTTCTCTTCAAAAGACGAAAGGAAGATAATGACGACACTTTGCGATTTTGAATTGAAAACTACTTTCGACACTTGAAAAACTATTAATTCAAATCAAATACAAGAGTAACAGTGTAATCAACCATCAAGAACAGTAGGATTCTTTTCTTTCACTGAAAACGACACTTGCGACGCTTCCAAATCAAAAGACGACAGCTTGATTACGCTACTTCTTTGTAAAGGAGAACCGTAAATGGTGAACAATACATAAAAACATTTGCAGTTCTTTGTACTATGGAGGATGAATCATGCAAAGGAAGGGAGTTTCCACAGTGGTATACTGATCATAGATAGCAAAACTTCTGAATAAAGCTGAAGAGAGTGAACAAAAAAACCAAAATATGGAAGCATAAGGAGTCTTATCTGATCATCGCACCTATAACATAGGGAAAGAGCGATGCATCCCACCTACTGCACAGGGGAGGTGCCATGCATCCAGATTCCCAAGAGGAGAAGGTGCTATGGTCCAGGGATGAGACTTCAACTTGGTTCTTGGTCACATTTTGTAGCTTAGTTCAGGGATTTAGGTAGAGCTAATGATAGTCAATAAATGCAAATCACAACGGCTGATCTAATGAGGCTACTTGAGCCACCACCAGGAAATTAAGATGTTTGAAAATCAATTGTTCAATTTATAAACAAAACCTTGAGATAGATTGAAGCAACATTGATCTACTTTGCACTTGCATAGCAAATGCAGTTCGAAGGCTAGCTGGCTTGACTTCAGGCTCCGTCTGTAAGTTTAAAAAGCAAACAAATATAGACAAGAAAACAAGCTATTCGCTCCCCAGTGGAGTCGCCATTTTGTTATCGGGAAATCTAGTGTCTATGCAGAGCTGTTAGTCCCACTAAGATGGGTAGCTATCTTAGAAACAAACAAATTAAAGTTATTTTCGTTTTCCTTTATGAGAAGTAGATAGGAGAGGAGCAAAGAATACCAACCTCAATCTTTCGCTTGGTTCCTTGCTTGTTCCTTCTCCCCTCTGATGGGTCTTTGCCGCTCCTTCCTTGAATACTCCGCTTCAAAGAGTACCTGTAAAGTCAAAGTAGCATAATACCTTCAAAGTGTAGAGATCTACAATCATAAACAATATAGGACCGGATATATATTGATCACACAAATTCATATATTTTCAAACATACAAGAATGTGGAGGAAAACTTGAATAGCTTTATTGATATAAAGTTTAGAAGAGAGGATTACAACCCATTGATCTGACCCAATGTCATCCTCCCAGCATGAAAGCCCTTCTTCACCTCATGAAAAGCTTAGATCACCCAACACTATGATATTGCACCAGGAAACCAACAACACTTCCTTACAAGATAAAAAATTTCCAGCCTCTGGATCTCTGTGATGAGGGATCCATATATAGATGATTACAGAGAGGTGAGTCATCTTTTGGGATCTTGATTAGTATCTTCTCTCTGATAGTTCCTACTTCCACTTGGAGAATGATGATCTCTTACTCATCCCTGGTCGAAAATGGAGTGGCAAGTGTCAGAGGGGAAGCTTCTGGAAGATTCCATGATCTTCCACCTCGCATTTTTGTGCCTGCCATTTGTCCATTCCCGACCATCGCACCATACAGAGGGACAAAATAGTATGCATCGCACCCTGTACATTGGGAAGCTGATATGCATCGTACCCTCTGCATTGAGCTTTCAGTATGGTCCAGTTTCGACCATTTATGAGCAGTTTTCAGTGGAGAACTTCTGGGAGATGATGTAATCCGTTGACCTTGTTCCTTTAGGTAGTGAAGCAACACTTTTAGGGACTTAGGAGCCCTCAGTTTATGGACATTTATGATTGGGGTTGAAGTGCCCAAAAATGTCTATAACACATTGCATTCGACAAAATTGCCATACACGACCTCGGTTGTACCCTTCTCCATGTTGACAAACATTGAAAACGCATAGTCAATAGACCAATGCTATTTTTCTTGCCTCACTTACAAATTTTATCGCCCTGAATGTTTTGATTGCAAACAGCGTGCCTGCCAATTTAAAAAAAAATTGATCCTGATGCATCTGGGAATCCCAATATTCCATTGTTCTGCTCCATCCCCGTGGCTCCTTATGTCATCCAATAGCCGCCGATTCCACTCATTGCAGCCACGATCACCAGCGTCGACTCCTGTCCCACGTCTACAACCCCAACACTCTCTGCATTGTCATATCCTTCGTCGTCGTCAACCGTCCTTTGTCCTTCGCGTAAGGATATTTCTGGTTGATGTAGCCACGAGAGCCGTCGACATCTACCACGGTTAACGGGCGTGACCAATAGTAGGGTCAACGTGACTGTTCTGCCAGGGGACGTGACTATCCAACAGGAATAATCTATTGAGTTAATTAAAAATTAGTTTGTAATATACACATACGTATATATTATATACACATATTTAATTAAATTATATATAATTAAAACTATATATAATTAAAATTACATATATGTACGTCACTTTAATAAGTTATTATATTATATAATATATATAATATATATATATATAATATATAGACAGTAGAGTTATAAATAAATAAATAAAAACCTTGGCTCAAAATAGAGTTATTAGAAAATTAATAGACGTTGAGCCAACCACTAACGAGACCCTTTCCGCCTTTCATAATGCCAAGAATGACAACCAAAAGAAACGATTGCCAACCATAAGCTTTGAGAACAAAGCCTTCCGACAGGAAGGGGCCTATGTTATGAATATAATTCATAACAAGTTAAAAATAAATAAATATAAATATTAATAACTCAAAAATATTAGTTAGGTTAAAAATAGTCATTAATTAAGTGAAAACGGCTTTGTCTAAAGAACATGCCCATTCACGAAAGTCCCTGCTAGGTATAAAAGCAGGGCCTCATTGTAACAACTCACTTCATTCTTATATCATTCTTATACAATTTTATATGTTAATAAATTATTATTATTAAATACCTGTGTGTATTTTTACATTCAAGTCTACAAGCTATCAATCTTTTGTGCTTCAACATAAGTTTTTATGCTACACCTTGATTTGATGATAAGAACATAAGCATAAATAAAAGAAGAATAATATAATGTCACAAACAATGTCAAAGCAAGGAAAGGTGAATTAATATGTGGCCCTAATGAATTTTCAAACAAATCTAGGGCCTCCTTTATCTTAATCCAGTGATCCCTTGAGGGAGATCTAAATTTGTGTTATACATGTTTATTCACAATTGTTTTATATTTAAACCTTAGCTATGTAATAGAGTATATGAAGGGAATATGTTGAAGCAAGTGCAATGGAAAAGTGAATAAATGAACATATTTTCAATATTTGGTAATAAATCAAACGCCTAATAACAATAATGAAAAATTGAATGCTAAATTTAATGTTACCATGTTGATCTATTTGCTTCCAATACGGTTGTTCCACATCAACATTCGAATTGATACTAGTTGTCCTACACATATTGATGAGACCAATGAGGCAAAATTAGATTAAATTTGACCAGATATTAAATTTAATTGCATGAATAAATAATAATTTAAAATACTTGAGTGCATGAATACCTGAATGAGCTCCTCTCAGTTTCGAGAATAAATTATTGAAGTAGTTTAATTTTGGAGCAAACCTCCCTCCACTCAACAAAGAAAAAATGAATTCAACATTGAATTTCTTGTTGCTTTGTTGGATTGTGGGGTTTTACTCCAAGATTATCCAAATCCTAATTTATTCTCTATTGAACAGGTCCAACCCCGTGAAGGTGGAATCTATCATGGCCCCATCGCCCCCCCCACCAACCGGGACCGCCCCCCCCATCACTCTCAATTCTCCAATACCCAATCTATTTACCAGGAAATAGTTGAAAGAAATGCATTAAGATACATAAAGAAATAAATAGTAAACATTCATTCATTCATTCGTATATCCACAAAATATTTCCTCTCAATAACTTTTATCATAAAAAATATGTTTACATAATATGAAACAAGGCCATGTGCATAAGAAAACATATAGAAATTATTCGTTAACATATAACATTCATTCATTTATTCATTAATCATAGACACAAAATACTTCATCTCAGTAATTTCTATTATCGAAAATATGTTTTCATAATATGGTACTTGATGTTTCTAATGATATAACTAGTACAATCATTTATTTTACTTTTTATTTATTTGTTACGGCCTAGATGTGTACTCATGACGTCATGGAGGCTACTGCAAGAGGTGTGGATCATCAACTGTAATAAGAAAGAAATGTTAAACTAATATTTTTGGTTATTATTTACAAGTATTTCATTAATAAAAAGAGCATTAGAGTTTTCTTCACCTCATGCACTAGTTGACATTGTTGGAATGGCTACCTTTTTCTCCTCTTTTGGTAATGATCCTCATGTATGCCACTCTTTTCCATTGAAATTTGGCTTACGGTGTCTGTATGTTGTGGTGTGAACTCTGCCAAAAAATCCTCTATAAGAAAGAAAATATTTTTTTGATTAGATAATGTAAAAGTTAAAAACAAACATTCATAATTGAACTTATGACATAAAAAAAATCCCTTTAAAATATTTTGATTACCTAATATCTTTAAAGGTGTTGGTTGAAGATGTTGATCTTATCTTTAATCTCAGGACTTTTATTTCTAATGTGAATCAAATGAATAAGTTCTTCGTTCATTCTAACCACAAGCTTATTGACTATTACAATTGGGTTGGGAGAAATGAACAACTCACCATTATCAAACCAATCAATATCACTATTATCATCTCCCCCAATCCACATATTTCAATAAAAGAGAATATTTTTCAGTTATATAAACAAATAAACAATATCACATTAATTTATTTCAATTATTTAAACAAATAATCTCCTACCTTCTTTTCAAACCTTATCAATATTTCTAGAATATATCTTTACCGAAATAAAACATTTTGTTTTCCTGTCATAAACATTCCTAGAAGTAGTGAAATAAAGAAAACATTTTATTTTCCTTTCATAAAAATTCCTAGCAGTAGTGAAATAAACATATTGCAATTATAGATAACAAGGAAATAAGTAAAGAAGAGATAGAGATGAAGCATTGTTTATTACTCTCAAACAAATTCTACCAAACAATGGCCATTAAACCTCACTTTATAGAACTTTGCTCCTCCTAAAGGAGGCACCACTCCCATGCATAAGTTTGAAGGACGAGACAACTAGACTAAGATCCAATCTGGAAGGGTTAATTTATGGGATACCTTTGTGTAAATAGTTGATGATGATAAGATGAAATAGTTGAAATAGTTGAAAGAAAGACATTAAGATACATAAAGAAACAAATAGAAAACATTCATTCATTCATTTGTACATCCACAAAATTTTACATCTAAATAAATTTATCAAAAAAAAAATATTTGTACACAATATGAAACAAGGTTGTTCTAATTTTTTCCAATGGAAAAATCACAACTTTTTATTAAGATAGTAAAAATTTACATGTGCACACGTCATGAGGCGTTCAACCTGTCAGAAAAAATGTGGTAATCAAAAAAATGGGCTCTAAATAAACAAGTACAATCATTCATTATCTGATCTCTTTCTCTTTTTTAGGTATTTTTCAAGGACGTCATCTTGCCCTTCAACTATTATGGGCTTTATGTGCCTTTATCCCGTCCTAGTCATACATCTATGCTTCTCCAAGGGGGGTGTAGCATCAACTAAAATAATAAAGAATTGTTAAATTTATATTTATAATTATTATTATTACCAGTTTTTTGTTAATAAAAATATTAGTAGAGTGTTCTTTACCTGCTTCGGTAGTGGAGGGATGTGTAGTACTTTTGGATGTGGCCATATGTTCCTCTTCTTGTTTGGCCTCATCCTATAAATGCTCAGGAGTTGAAACAATAAATGTTATAATTAATACACCATTTGCATTTAAATATTTTAATTGTAATCCATACTACAATTTTTTTATAACACATAAAATACCTCGAGTACCGAGTTGAACATCAATTTCAAGAGGCACTCCACCTAACTAAGCTCATGTGTTGTATCTACATTGATTTCTTGCTTTGTACAATAAAAAACATTAATCTATGACCAAAAATAATAACCATAATATATTGTATAAGTAATAATTTATAAATGCTCTTCATTTCTTTTATTCACCTGAGTTTCAAGATGGGTCTCGGAAGGTTGTGTAGACCCAAAACTTGTCCTACATTCAACTACAACTTGACAACGATGCTTGAAAGAAATATTGAGGTATTCCTCCACGGGAGCATATTTGAATTGTGACCCCTACAATTTTGCATGATAACAATGAATTGTTCTTCTTCTATGATATTATTTTAAAATTTCTAAGAATTTCTAATTTGGATACAATTTTTTCTTTTTTATACTTACAATATTTACGACTAGTTTTGAGTAACCACCTAGGCCAAGATGGCGTTTCCCATGTTTAGCTATTCTATCCATCATGGCTTTGGATTTATTTGGGAGCCTATATTGAAAATATTGAAAAATTGAATTAAATGCTGCAATAAGGATAAAGCATCATAATTACATTATCAAAAGTGCCTCATACCTTCTTGGTTTGGATGGTGTCTTCCTTGATTTTTGAAGCATCTTCCTAGTTGCATCTTCCACAAGGGATTTTCACTCCCTCTCTAGAATCGCTGGAGGGCACTCATATGGCATGGTCCTTTCCAAATGGAACCTATACTAGTCTTGCAAATGCTTTAAATGTAAGCCTGCCTTGGAAGTAACTCCAGTTTTATTGAAGGTATCCTCACCAAATAATCCAACCATCTTGTTCTTAAGTTGATCCTTCAACTTGGAGCTTTGGGATTTCCCGTTTGTGAAAATGGTGTTCCCAAGGAGTTCCATGGTTATGTCATACAAGCGCCTATAGAATACATCATTTCCTTCAAATGATATTATCATTAGTTTCAAATAATCACTGACTATACATAAATTTCAATTAGATTGTACTTAATATTTAAGAAACTTATTAAATACTTGGAAGCTTCTCTAATTTCATTCGAACATGGTCATCATATATTAAAAATGTAATTAGTAGTGTTCCTGTGCTAGTAACATAATAAGATCCAAGAAATCTCGCTTCAAAATCTGTGATGGGATCATGCTATACATCCAAAACATCATGTGGAGATCCTAGCGTATTTTTCTCAAGGGGTGTAGATCCTAGTGTATGTGGTTCAGTGAGTGTATCGGGCTCAGCGACTGGTGCATCACTCATAGGTGGACCATCAACGCTGCTACCAAAGTCGACCCCCATAGTCACACCATGAGGATCGTACTCCCTCAAAAACTCCTATAAAATAAAGCATTTTTGTATAAAGGATGAGATAATTAAAATCATAAATAAATAAATGGGATAATTAAATGAGTTTCTTACCCCATAGTGATCAATTTGGCCCGCCATGGTTTTGATTTGGCCACTTATCTCTTTTGTCTGTAGCTCAATCAAAATTAAAGAATTGAGTTTATTTTTTAATTTCATTTGAAGCTTTCTTATTGTTTGGATTAGATTGGTGGATAAAAATATTGCTTCATCACTAAGCACTTCCTCAGGGTCATCTGTGGACTTATCTAAGGTACGTTCCTTCCCCTTGTCACCCTATTGATCAAATAAATGTAATTTGTAAATTTTTTCCACCATCCTCAACTATAAAAGTTCAAATATTTGAATTTGATGAAACATTTTATATCAATAAAAATTTCTATGTTCTACATAAGAAGGGGATTTTATCCAGTTAAATCGTTACTCATAAATATTATGATATCTTGAAAGTTTATTATGACACATTAAAAATAAATCAAGCAATTCATTCCACAATTAATCATCATTATATTAATAAGAAAACCACTATTGACATATGTCTAAAGTTGGGTAAAATAGAATACATACCACCCCCATAATAACTATGTTTGTATTTATTCGATTCAAATTGTAATCAATGAGCAACTCTTCCCTTGCAACTGTTGATTTTATGGCACATACAAATGCACAATTTCCTTCATGCCCCTCAAATATTAAATTGGGTTGCTTATTTATGGTCACAATCCATGTACTATTTATAAACCTTGCAATATTCCCTCTAGCTTTTGGCCTTCCATCAATATACATAATTGCACCTTTATTTTGATCATTGTCTTTTAGTTGTCTATAATTTGTGGCCATTCCATATCTTTGCATGCTTTTGGTATATTGGACTATATGTACCCAATCGTTGTAGACGTAACATGGTACAACATACTCTATCAATTCAATTAATCCACCATAAAATACCTTTATTCCATCCATGGAAATTAGTCCTAAACCATGAAATGAAGATCATGGCAAATGCGGTATATCCATTCATTGACAGAAAAATGAGTGTTTATTTCAGGAATATCCTTGGTACCCATTATTTCACTAGATGTTTGTACCTCAAGTGCACCTTAATGTCATCTATGCTCTCATTATCATAAGAACATGACCCCCCTTTAGCGAGAAAAAATTATACGTGTCTATGGATTTTTCTTCTAATCTTTTCACCTCTAGTTGATAATTGCCTCCTAGATGACGTAGCAGATGTTTGGTCAATTTCTTATATCTTACCTAAACTTCTGTCACTTGATGAATATATATATGACAAATACTTGTTTGGTTGAAATTCCTATCATGCTCCATCAAATGAGAGTAACTGATAGCGAATTTCATAAGTGATGTTGAGAAATACCTTGATGAAACCAAAAGAACATTATAATAGTATAAGTGAGTTACAAGGAAGTTCTATGCATTTAAAATATTAAGTAATATTTAAAAACTTGACAACTTAAGAACCTATTCATCCTAACCAATGAAATCATTAGATAACTTGAGAACTCAATATAATATGAAATAGGCTAAAGTGGGGAAACATTAATAAAGGGGACTTAAATTTTCCGAAGGACTTCAGTGTTGAAACTAGTCACCCTAGTTTGGATTCAAGAGTGATATCACTCAAATTTCACCACTGAGATACAATGGAGCAAAGGATTTTTAGTAAATATTAATTTATTGAGATGTTATCAGTTTATTTTATTCACCGATGTTGTGTTTTTCATAAATCTTCTCTTACATGTGGTGGCCATGGAAAAATTTGAAAGTTTCATGTATAAAAGGAGGGACCATTAGAGTTACATGCACCAAAACCCTAGGAGGACGAGTTGCCTTGATTCCAAGATGAGTTTTTCACCATTGTGGGGTTTGAATATGAGAGAATACAGTTTTAGTTCCTTGTGCCTAAACACTAGAAGACTATCTCTGCATGTGGAGAGTTTCAAAGGAACGAAATCGAGCTCCCTCATTTTTGTTGTTGAACAAGACAAAAAATTCATGGGATGTAACTTAGCTATGGAATTTTCCTGCCACAATATATATGATCATAGTGAAAACATGATATACAACATGTGACATATAATGTACCCAACCAATTAGGAATATTATGATGAATTATGCCAGCGTAAAGTGGTTCCCATAGGCTAAAGTGGGAAAATATTTAATAAAGGGGATTGAAATTTGCCTAAGGACTTCGATGTTGAAACTAAACACCCTAGTTTGGTTTCGAGATTGAAATCACTCAGATTTCACCACTAAGCTTCAATGGAGCAAATGACTCTCAGTGAATATTGAGTTATTAACGTGTTATTAGTTGGTTTTATTCACTGATGTTGTGTTTTCCATAAATCTTCTCTTACAGATGATGGCCATGGACAAATCTAGAAGTTTTGTGTATGAAAGAAGGGAACATTAGAGTTATAGATGACAAAAAACTAGGAGGACGCATTCCCTTGATTCCAAACCAAGTTTTTCACCATTTTGGGGTTCAAATATGAGAGAAGACAGTTCAAGTTCCTTGTGCCTAAATGTTGGAACATTGTCTCTACAAGTGGAGAGTTTCAAAGTAAGGGAAATATTTAGTAAAGGGGACTTAAATTTGCATAAGGACTTCAATGTGAAAAATAGACACCCTAGTTTGGATTCGAGAGTGAAGTCACTCATATTTAATCATTGAGATTTAATGGAGGAACGTGTTTTCAGTGGCTATTCAGTTATTAAGGTGCTATTAGTTGATTTTATTAATTGATGTTGTGTTTTCATAAACATTAGGGGAATTTTGAGGTCTAAAATGGGCCTCTTAAGAGAAATGTACAACCAAAATAAAATTTATAAGAACTAATAGGATTCAAGATGATGATTTCAACCATGGGGGATGACTCACCATTTTTTAAGTAATAAAATAAAAATATTAAAAAATAATAAGATAATAAAACTATTTTTTCAACTCATATTTTCAACTTATCTCCCTAAGGTTTTACTCAAATTTCAACTGGGAGTACTCGTTGGATGAAAAATTTAATTCCTCATCTAAGGAGCATCCATGGTGCATACATGTTGCATACCTTCGATGGACCCTACTACAAAACAAAATGAGAAATAGATGAAAAACGTGATTGCAATCACGTTCTTCATGTATTTCTCATTTTTCATGTAGCAAGGTCCATTGAAAGTATGCAACATGGGTACTCCTTGGATGAGGAATCAAAATATGCATCCAGTGAGTGTTTCCACTCAAAATTTGAGTAAACCCATAGGGAGATAAGTTGAAAAAATAGTTTTTTTTTCCTTTTTTCCTCTAAAATTTGATGATGTGATCAAATTTTATTTTATTATTTCCACTATTTTATAATTTCCTTAGGAGGCCCATTTTAGACATCACAATTCCCCTAATTTATTCTCTTACAAGTGATGGCCATGGAAAAATATGGAAGTTTTATGTATGAAAGGAGGGACCATTAGAGTTGCAGACATCAAAACACTAGCACAAAGATAGATCTGACAAATACTTGTTTAGTTGAAAGTCCTATAACACTCCATCAAATGAGAGAAATTATTAGCGAGTTTAAATATTTTTGTTGCATTTTAATATTAGGAAGAGTCTAGAAGGACCCCAAGGTTAAGTTGACCAACAAATATGAAGTTGGCCTAGAGAGGCCTAGTAAAGTCCTTGGAAGAATATATAAAGAGGAAGACTTCGACCTCCTAGAGAGAGGAAAAACACACACATCTCTAGTCTGATTTGTGAGAAAGAGAAGAGTGTGAAGAATTAAAAGAGGAACTGAGGAGTCTAGCAAAGAAGAAAATTACTCTTGAAAGTCTTAGATCTCTGAATTTGTTCTTCACGGCTCAAACGTGCAAGATATTTGAAGCTTCTAGGGTTTCCATAGGTCTGAGAGGTGTAGGAAGACTATAACCTTTGTTTGAAGGTTGGAACTCTTACTGTGAAACAATATTCCTTTGTTGACATTGGTGGCATTATCTTGTCTGGAAATAAATTGTTGATGGGTGGATTGATATTGGTTCTTAGAAGTTGCCTTTGGAGTTGTTTCTATAACAGGATAAGTTATTTTGGGCTTTCCCCTTCGAGGGATTTTTCCCTAGCTTGGAGCTTATCTCTGGTGTCTCTCTTTCTTTTGTTTGAGACCTTCATTCTTTGGAAATTATCTTGATGATAAGAACATAAGAATAAAAATAATAAGTAATAAATAATCACAAGTAATTGTTAAGAAAAGAGTAATCAATTTAATAAATAACCCTAACTGCTACCCTAATGATTTTTCAACATGGTATTAGAGCTAAGGACAATGACATAAGGCAGCTAGAAGTTCACTATTTGAATGACAGAGGGCTTCAAAATCTATCAAAAGAGAATTCTTCACTCTTTCCTTAAAGACCACGCCATATTATAACAATACTGAGCTTAATAACATAATTCTTGGTTTGATTACAAACCTAAATAATAATGTTTAGGTTGTAGACCTGGGCTAGAAGGATGAATATAATGAAGGTGCCAAGAAGCAATATCTAAATATCAATTTTCATCACTTTCAAAGAATATGAGAAACCTAAACAAGGCTGAGGGTCCTATAAAGAAGTCTGAATTCATGAGCATAAGAATAAGCGTCTTGACATCATCATAGAGATCTGAGCATCATAAGGTGATGAAATCAAAAGTTCAAAGTGTCCATTATAGAACAGAAGTAGTCCTAAAATCCATTGAAGAAGAAAGCTATTCAAGACCGAGAGTACTATGCACAGATTGTAGTGCTTTAAGATCAGTCTCATAAATCCAAAAATATAAGTCCTATGTATGCTTATATAAGGAAAACCAAGACATTATAGTGACATGGAATCCAACTTTAATCCAATGATAAAATTCTCCTAGAAAATTGAATAGAATTAGTCTTTGAAAAGCGTATTATGCTTAGTTGCAAAGTATACTTCAGTAAGTAACAAAAGCTATAAGAAAAGGAACATTAAGTGAAGCCTTTCGGTAGAAATCACATAAGATAAAATTTTGGCCGATGTGTTTTGAACCAACAAGTGTGGTTCATCATCAGGATCAGATGAAGAGGCAGACCATTGAAAAGGCTAATAACAACCTTGTCAATCATCTTGCGATGGCACATTGAAAAGGAATCAAAACCACAATTTTGAGGAAGCATTTCAAAATTATTTGTGATTGTTGAAAATCTTGCTTGAGGATCAAAGTAGCAAAAAAATGCTATAGTTTTCTCTGATATTTAGTAGGTATTAGAACTATTAAAAAGGTCCATTAAAGCTTTGATCCATAATTTAATACCTATAGTAGCATCTACAAGTAACACTAACAAGATTTAGAAAAAACCAACATATATGCTTTCTTGGAATTGGAAGATAGTCTCTATAAATATCAAGTACCTTGGAGCATAAATCTTGAAGACCTATGGTAGCATTTGATTGGAATTTGAGAAATAAGAGGAGAAAAATTATCACTTGGAAAAAGTGTTCTTGTTTGGATCTTCAAAGAATCATTAAAAGGATTTCTATGTTGGAAGCATCAAGAAATACACCCCTTTTCTCTTAATACCTTGCAAACCCTAGGCTCTATAGCACAGGAAATGAAGTTATGGTAGGTTCCAAATCAAGGCGATCCTAGGGGACCTCCTACACCCCATTAGTGAGACTGTGTGAGGTTTCTGACTCAGATCAACCTATCCCCATTATATTGAAATACTATGACCACATATGGCTTTTAAATCCACTATTTGCGATAGCGGGGATTTTGTGGCACAACAACCTCAAGGTGTGGAGCGATCCCCCTCCCTCTTCCATTGAAATATCTACATCATTTGCATTAGAATTCCTCCTAGTTGAGCCCTAAACTATTTTGGCTAGAATTCGTCTTGCCATGATGCCTTACCTTCTTTGCATATGCCTTGGTGACATTTTCTACCTTATTACAATTGGCCTTAGTCCTTATGCCCTTGATTTAGCAAGACATCAGGTGAGTGCCTAGCCATGCGACCATGTCATAAATGGCTATCTCTATGGTGAGATGGAGTTCCATATTAGGGTCCTTTAGTGTGGAGGTATTGGTGAGCATTCAATTTGGAGCTACTACTTGCCAAATGAACGTTTTTACCATGTTTGAGGTGTGTGTGTGTGTGTGTGTGTAGGCGATTTTCCTGCTCTTCATATCAAGGATGCTTGGGGGTGATTATAAGAGGGTAGGAGATGCCCATCGGTATCTCATTTATTTTTTTGGTGATAAGAGAGAGATTGATATGTGTGAGATGAATGTGAAGGTATTTGACCAAAATTTTTGTCATATATTTAAGTCTCAATACAAAATGTAGCCACAAGAATATTACCACTATATTTGTTTCCTATGAAGATAGGTGTCCCTTCCACCACCTGTGTACTTAATGCTACACCACCTGCTCAAAAACCCTCTTGCCCTACTCCCTTCTTGAACTCCCTCGTGCCCTCGAAAAACTACTTTTCATTTCCTCGAATGATCTTACTCCATAGGAATGACAAACCAATACTTTTTGAATGATTGAACATCCTCAGGCCCTTGACAGACTGCTTGCAGAATGTTGAAATGTTTGGATTCTCGAATTCTCTTACTAAACAATGCATTTGGCTATATATATTATTTATTATATATATTTATATATTATATTATTCTCAAATATGTATGGTAATAGTCAACATGTGTCATTTTCATGTTGTGATTTCATCAATTATATGACCAAGATGAATTTCTTACTATGATATTTAGTATTTATGAATATATCTTGGTCAAAATTGGGTAGTATCCTATCAATATGTTTAGAAAAAATATGTATTACTTCAAGGATTTCAATTGTGTCCTTAGCCAACCAAGGATGATTTAAACCTCCCATGTTATCCCCAAAATGAAATCTTCTTTTCAACATCCTGGGAATGAATCCTATATCCTTTTGATTAGACTAGTAATATATGTTATTTTCTTCCTATAATTAGATTAGTAACATCTATTATTTTATTCCTCTCTGTAACATTTTAATTTAAATGGACCCATAGGAAATGGAGGGATCTAATCCATCGGGTAGTCTATATTAAAAAAAATAGATCTACCATATATTTGACTTTGCAAAGCAATATCTAGCCTCTCTATGATCTCTTAGGTATTCTTCTCTTCATATAGTGAGGGAGGATAGGAGTGATGGGAAGCTTGCCAAGTGTCTTGGCATATTAGCATGTAACTTGTTGAAAGTTATTTTCTTCATGAGTTGGGACTTCAAATTCATATTCATTTCCTTGCAGCCTTAGATGAACATTCTAAGTGTAAAAATATTCCATAAAAGGTTTCATAGGTTTGTCCCTCTTTATAGTGCTATAATAACTATTAAAGGGAAACAATATACTACCAAGTAGTTCAAGGGACTCAACCCAAAAGAGAGGCCCAATTAGACCCTCCCATATTTGGGATAGTTGAGTATTCCAAATTATGTGGGCTAGAAACTAGTTTTGATGGGATATAGTGATAAGGAAATAATAGGAAAAACCAAAAATAAATAGGATTATTCCACATTCCCTAAAACACAATTCAACAATTGATCTACAAAGAAACAAACTAGGAGAAAACTATAAGAAAATTTGTAATTCAACAAATAGGATGAGTCGAGGTATACACAATGACAATTTATAACCTTATATTAATTATAGAATGGAAAATAACTAATCCATTCTAAAAATTAAATCCATACTAAATTGACAATGAAAGTTCATCTAATCTAACATGTGAAGGAACATGTGCTTGTATAGAATAGTTTTTTGACACACAAATTCTTATCACATGGGTTTATTGGATTCATATTCCAGAATAACCCTTATGTGGAATCCAAGTACTGATGTTGATTAAAAGGAAAAGAATAAGAAGATATATGTATTCTATACCATACATAAGAAATTAGTGTTAAAAAAATAATCCAAGGAACATGTAAATTCCTTAAGAAAAGCAATTAATATAAGAAATATAAAATTGAGCCAATTTAAATTACAAAATAAAACCATACTATTCCTAGAATAGTCTAGATAGAATTCTTGTACATATAATGGCCAAGAAATTGGCTTCTTAATATTAAGAATGGAGAAATAAATAGTTACTATAGTATACTTAAGTTCCCTTGAATCTGAAACTTCCCAACCCCTGATCCCTAGGACACAACCCATCTATATAACATTATAAAATATCCCCCTTCACAATAATATAAGAGGTCTAATCATGACACTAAATTGGTTTCTAAGTTTGTCATGTAAATGCTATGGATAACCTCATCTCACTAAAGGAAGTCAGGTAGTTGTGCTATGCATGTTGGCCATGTGGCACCCCTAGCTCCTTTAGGTCACTTAAATTGCTTAGTCATGATGAATGCATATATGATGTATCATTGATTGATATTTCATTATGCCTCAAATGTTGAGCTCTAAATCCTTAGTCCACATCCTTTCTAAAGTGTGTCCATTAATGAAATCTCATGTTTTTGGTATTTAAATGCTCTTTTCTATGTTGTTATTTTTTGATCACCATATTCACTTTTTTTTTGGACTACCACTTTCAACTTCATGATGCTCAGTTACTTTCACTCATATGGTGCATTATCTGCATGTCCTTGCACCTAATCTTGTTGAAGAATAACCATCATAGTTCGAGCTTTGCATGAGAATATATAGGTGTAATACTATATAGCGGTATATAGTTTTGGTAAATAAGAGATATAGTTGATTTTAGTTATGGACGTTACAGTTAGTAATGATGAGGATAATAAGGGTACAAAGTGGCAATGACAAGAATTATCAGTGTTAGAGAACATCGTAACCAAAATGGTCAGAGATTAAGGATGTATTTTATAAGGGCTAGGGATTATATAAGTTACATGATTAAGAGTTTCATAGTTTTACATTATATGGCTTAGTGATCAAATCAAGGGTTAAGGAATATCAAGGTTACAATAAGAATGGTTATAAGGGATATAATTGATAATGACTTGGGTTTTAAGGATTAGTGGTATAAGGGCGAGGGGTGACAATAATTTAGGGTTAAGGATAATTATGCATAATCTAAGAGTGTAATTAGGTTATTTATGTTAAGGGTCATATTACATGTTATAGAGTTAAGTGTTTAGGGTTAGAAGTGTTATGTTAATGAATACAAAGGTTAATGGTTACTAGTTAAGGTAATTTATGTTCTATTTCAAGAGCTATAAATGTAAAAATTTAATTTTTTGAGGCTATATTAAATGTTATAATTATAAAATATCATAGAGGTAATAGGTAAGGGGTTATAATAGGTAATGTTAAGGGTTATATGATTTTAAGGTTGAGTGTTAGTGCTAAATGGTTATAAGAATCATGGGTTAGAGGTTAAGGTTAAAGGTTATATGATTTTAAGGTTGATTTTAGTGCTCAGTGGTTATAAGAATCATGGGTTAGACTTTTAATGAAACCTTTAATAACTATTTTATGTGATAAATAGAGTAAACACTAGAATTAGATATAGTAGGATAATATTAATAAATATTTATACAAGGTTTCATACCATGAAATTTTTTATGGGACATTGTTGATCATGTCTTAACTTTTAAAGCTTTATTAAACCAAATTTTAGAGATTTGTTTCCTTACTAGGATGGCCTAGGTGCTAGTCTTTTTTATTAGGAAATTCTACATATTATCAACATAATTAGGATAGCACAAAGCATGAAAATAGAGAATTTTTAGATATCTCCTTTAATGAATGTCAAATATCATAGAAACCATTAATATTAACCCTATTATGTTTGAAGAAGTGAAACACGATCACCCTCCATCCCAACAATACTAATCAATACCCAGAAATGTAATATGATATCATATATCCCACTAAACAATTAACGCAATAATTTCTCAAATGAATTAGCTTATTAAGTCCATAATTCATGGATAATAGGAAATATTAGTGTTAATATTGGAAGTTTAAACAAAGACAAAATCTAACATGGCATCCCAAGTAGGTAATTTTCATTAAAGACATTGACATATGAAATATCTAGAATCTACATAAAAAGAATTGGTTTCAAGCATTGTTGATCTTAAAGGACACTCAGACATAAGATTTAGTTGTTAAAAAATGTGTTACATCTCTAATTAGGGAGATTCCTTCCCTAAACTACAAAATATGATGTACAAAAAAACATCACTATTTTTAAAGTGAAAATTCAACATAAGATCATATGAAAATCAATCATGAACCTACATAAATTTACATAAACATAATTATGAAGAAAAAATGATTAGGTAAAAAAACACAAACACTCTAAAAGCTTAAGAGCGCAAAAAAATGACATTAAAATGATCTTTGAACTATGAAGGGTAAGGAGTTTAATCAAATGGAAGGGTAAGGAATTTTCTTATCCTTTGGACTATGAAATACATTATAAGCTAGTTTCTCCCATTATGTAAAGAGCCATAATATTATTAGTAGTACCATTATCTATGACGACGAAGACGATGATGATGTTGACGACGACGATGATGATGATGATGATGATGATGATGATGATGATGATGATGATGATGACGACGATGATGATGATGATGATGACAATGACGACGACGACGATGATGATGATGTTGATGAAAAAGCTAATGATGGTGATGATGATGATGACAATGGTGATGATGTTGATGAAGATGAAAAAGATGATGGCAATGATGACAATCATGACAAATATGAAAATGATGGCATTAATGATGATGATGATGAAAATGACATGGATGACGATTGAAATGATGATGGTGATGAAGATAAATATGTGATTATATGGTGATTATGATAGCAATATTGATGATGATTTTCATAATGATGTCGATGAAAAAGAATATTATGATAATGCTTTCAATGAGAATGATGAAAAATATGATGACGACGACAATGACGATGATTTAAATGTAGGTTTGTCATGTAATTTTGATTTGAACTTAGGTTTTTCATTTATAAACTCTACGAATTAGTCATTTGAAATAATGTTTTTATTTGGACCCATTCATAGGTCACTCTATGTGGGGTCAAAGAATAATTTCCATTAATTAGTAAGTGGAAAACCTTAGAAATTATTATATGAACCAAAGTTAAAATTGGAGATGATGGTATAAACCTAAATGATATTATATTTGTTTCAAGAATAATATATTATCTACTACACAAGGCCAACCACATGAAGGTGGAAGCTCATATGGCCCCCTCACATCAGTCTTAATTCCCAAATACCCAATCAACAATCAAACATAAAAACTGGGAAAAGAAAATATTAAGGTGAATGAAAGAGAACAAACCAACTGAAAACATATAAATACATACCTCATACATTTCAAATTTTTGATATCATTAATCTTCTTCCTTGTCCAACTCATCATTTGTATCATCTAGTTTAGAATTCATGCTCAAAGGATTTGCCATATAAACATCACCATCATCATCTATATCATCATTCAGAACATTATCTTCTACATTTGGTTCGTCTTATTCAAGGTCATCATCTGACACAACATCAAATATATCATCTAGTTCATCCAAATTAACATTGTATCGATTAACATATCATTGAATGTTTTCGACATCTTCGTCTGATACATGACCCCCCTGCTCCTCTACATCATATTCTTCTTTAATTTCATCTTCTTCCACTGTGTTATACTTTACTAACCTTCCTCTTGGATCATAACTAACCACATATGACTAGTATTCTTTACCTGGAACCTCTACGTAAAATACATGTTCGCATTGGCTTGGAAGAACATATGACTTTGATCTTGGCTCAACATTCCTTGTATCAACCATGGTCAATTTGTCATCCTGCTCAATAACATTTCTATCAAGGTCATGTCCATGGATTTGTAGCATAAATCATTTGACATTGAACACAACTATTTTAAGGATTTAAAGTCACACTCAAATATATCATGCATATACCCACAATATTGATTGTCAAATACTTATGGATGTGTTTCACCTCTAGAGGAAACATTGATAGCTTGAAATACTGTATTTATCCCATTATCAAAAGTTTTCATCTTTTCAACCAACCTTTTGATGTGAAATTTGCAACCATCGCACCACATTTTGTTTTGGTGTTTTAACTATAATATGTCAAACACATAAAAATGCATTGCCAATTTATAAGCATATTTATACTTGGAAAATTTGTAAATTAAGAAAAAAACACACCATATGCATCAATATAATAGTTAAAAAACTAAGTAATATGGTTGAATATGTTTGCCTGATAATCTTTTAAACCATATGCTAAATCAATTTCCCTCTATGTAAGATTGATATCTCCACTATGTTAAACTTGTTTGACCAATGTAGACACACCATACCATGATATTCTACCATTATTATCTTATTTTCATTGTTCAATCCATACCTTCATAAAATCAATATTGTTCGTAACGTATACATGTGTTACATCCCACTCTAGACCGACTGTATTAAAATTAAAAAATTCACATGTATATAATTAGTTACCATATTATACCTTCATAATAATGGATTATGTAGGAAGAATAAAAATTAAATAAGTATGATATAAATAAATAAAAAAATTCAAATGTATTACAAATCTCCACTATCTACTTACATCTCACTTTCCACATTTTACCTTTCCCTAATAGGTGCTTCCCTTCAAATTTCTTCATGGAGTTGAAATCCCAAATGTGATCAAATACATTAATAATTTTTTCTATTGCAGGACTATATTTACGAATATAAACCATGATTTGATATACCATATATCCCTCTACCATATAACCCTTGGGACATGCTCTTTGTCTAACCAAAGCCTTCAGTGATTTCAAGTGTCCCTCAACCATCCACATTGATCTTGTGTGTACAAGTCCACACTTTTCAATCTCCTCAACTTGTTGTATGAGGTAGTGTCCTTGTGCATTGAAAAATGTCAGAGGTAGATACTTTTGAATTTCACACATTGGATGAGGAATTTGTTTCCTCCAATACTTTATACATTCTTTATAAATTTCTTTAAATGACAACCATCTACAAATGAAGCAAGCAAATCACAAGTAATTTCAACAAAAAAGTCTAAGTACATGATGAAAAGTGAAACACATGCAATCAAATATGTTATCACTCAAATCTACCTTAGGCTGAAATAAGGTAAGACTCAAGGCCACATCAAACCACGCTCAGCCTCATAGCTAGCCCTACGAGGATAGGAGAGGGCTCTCTTCGAGTCAATCTGAGCAAAATATAATCAATGAGGTCGAGATGACTGAATTGATGACTAATTTTAGGCTAGGTATGAAGTACAAAGATTGTGAAATTGAGTTTTTGAGGTTTTGTTGAATTCAAGGGAAAGGCAATTTTGGGTGCGGGGATGAGGCACAGCTTTTGCAGAGATCTACTTGGGGCAAGATAGCCGATTGTTTTGATGCCTTAAAGCAAGTGAAATGAATATATCAGACTGGTTAGGAGCTAAGGAGAGCAAGGAAGTCTCAAGGATTCTCCTTAAACTAAAGAAAACATAGAAAATTAAACAAATTTAAAGGCAAAGCATAGCAAGTTCAAGGATTCTACCTTAACACTTCATTTTTTTAATTACAGAAGATTAAATAAAGAAAGTGGTACACATACACAACTTACAAATACTGAGAGAAACACACCATCAACACATAAAGCCACATGAATCCCAAATAGTGCTGCAAAACCCTGGTCTTTCCTTTGCCAAAAATGCAGATAAGATATGTACAATAAAGTGTCAAGCTATTCCCAAGAGTCCAACCCTGAAAATGACTCAGAAAATACATAATATAGGCAAGAAAACACATTCCCTTGCCTCTAGGGGTCGATCTCATCATCCTAGGAGCTGTTTCAACCAATTCTAAACTAAGCACTACAATCTAGGCAGTCAAAACAACTTGCCTCTATAAGCTAGGAAACCAATTCATTCATTACATTTTTGCTATTTTATGAATGAATCATATAGAATAGGTAAATAAGTGTCAAATAAACATAAAGTTCCATTAATTACATCAATAAGGGTGAAAAATCCCATCACAAGTCAAAACTGGTCAAACTGGCTTCATCTGCTGCGCTGAGGAGGAAAACTGTGCCAAAAAACCCTATGCGCCGCGCGCCTTTCCACCTGCTTTTGGGGCACTTCCTGGCATCCAAATTGAGCTTAGGTTGGCTTCTTCGAAATCCCTAGATGTCCAATTTCTAACCCAAGTGGAATTTTCCAATTTGGTGCCCATTTGACCCTCCAAAACTGCATTCTCCCATAAGTACTTCCTGCTGGTGTAAAAAGTGGCAGAAAGGTGATTTTCATGATGTTTTTGAGCCTTTTGGTCACCCAGAACTTGATGAAATGTCTTGGAAATGGCTGAGCATGTGTATTTAATCATGAAAAATCCAAAACTATAAGCCATCTATTATTTGGACCTCCCCATCTTATGGGTCGCGCGCTGCGCGCTACGCGTAGAGCCAAAAAACCTATTTCGCAAGCCAAAAATTTTGAAACGACAAAATTTTCTCCAAATTTGCCCAAATTTGGAGTGAAGACCCTCCATCATGTGTCATGCTCAACTAATAAAGCCTCGGCCAAAACTCGAAGCGGATCAGGCCTTTTGCGTTGTTTTTGCGCTTTGCTCAAACGCCTCTTAAGGATCTTCATTCTCGCTTTGCAAACATGCATGCGAGCCCAATAGTGAGTCTTCATGTGGTGAAGCATGTCTTTGTCCCTGTTTTCCTTTGCCAACAACTTCTACAAATGAGTGTTAACCTGGATGAGCATTGACTCTCGATCAATAGGTGTCAAATCACCGGGTCTTCTTCGGGCCAATTCCCGGTCTTCTCGAATCTTCCGCAGCTCATAAAGTTCATGCTCATCCTCCAGCTGTTTGTTGCACTGCTCCAAGTAGTTGATCACCCATTTAGCCATCTGCAGTTTCTTTTTCAGCGACTCATTCTTGGCCCTTTGCTCTCGGATGATCTCCTTGAGCTCTGAGTTAGGAGAACTAGCATCAATGTCAATGATATCTGTGTCCTGACCTCTTGAAGGACCCTCATCAACCATAGGTCTCTTACCCCTATCCTGAATCTGTACCTGTGCTGAAGACGGAGGCGAGACCCCTTCCACATGATGTGGAGATAATACTCGCTCTGCTGATGATGTCAATGACACCCCTTCCACCTCGGGTGGAGATAGTACTCGTCGTGCGGCTGCAAATAAGGCCCTGTGGCCTTTCTGATATGTCACATATACTGGAGCATCAACATGCTCAGTCTTAGGAATATCAAACTATTGTGAAGGCCCTCCCTCATCATGAACTATCTCTGGAGGAGGCTGTAGTGCAGAAAAGAAATCACGGGAGATGAAATCCTCCCAAGCAATACCCTGTTGTGCCAACTGATGCATCACTATGATTTTGATCAATGCATAGTGATATATACTCCTGTGCTGATGTGCCGGGCTCTTCCTCTGTACTAAAGGCACCATCCTCTCTATGTTACAACACATGAAAAATGGAATGCTCATCATACATACCCGTGTGAAATGCATCAACAAACAGACATGATATGCATAGAGACGCGAAAATCTACCCTCACAGCTGAAATACCAAATGATGAGCTTCATCAATGGTGTAAACTCATCTTTCAGGTATCTGAAAGGAAATGTTGTGCTCAGGTGTCTGATATATCCGGGCTTGATATATGGCTCATAGTAATACCTGCCCAGCATCTGGTGTTTACTCCATTCCTCCCCCACATTTGGTATCCCGATGGCCTGAGCAATAGTGTCGGGTGACAAGGTAAAATCCACTTCGGCAAGGTTTACATGACCATCCTGTAGATGAAGGAAAAATAGACAGATTAGTTCCCGATGATGTTGAGTTTGTGAGATCATCTCACAATATTGGTAACATGATTGGCGCCGAAAACAATCCATTGCAAGTGGGCAAGCTTGCAATTGAGCCAAAGAGGTAGGCTCCTCCCTAACATGCTGTCCACTTTTTCCACCTTTGTGATATCTCCGAGGCACATTAGGCACATTGACCTCCGATGTAGTGTCACTATCATACTCCTGCTCATATTCGGACTCGGTCTCTGACATGTTCTTTTGGAAACAAGATAGCTTGAATATTTATGTATGCTGATATAGAACTGTGTGCCAAAATTTGACTGTTGACTTTTTTGTCTTTTTATCAAAATGTTGTGACCAAGGGGACATAAATGTACAAGGAAATTGTTAGGAGGGGAAAAGATTAGGGAAATGGGGAAAATGAAAACATTAGGAAAATGGGAAAATGGTAAAGAGAAGGGAAAGGGTATGGGAATTTTGAAATTTTTTAGGGTTTTGAAAGAAGGTAGGGATTATATGGTTGTAGTAGAAGGGAGGGTTTAGTATTTTGAGAGAGGAAGGTGTAGGGTTTGATGAGGAATTATTGGGAAAAATATTGGGGAATATAGGAAATGGGAAACAAGGGAAATAAGAAACCTTGGCAACATGTATTTTGAAAACCCTACAACAAACTTGGCATTTAGATCCTTACAACAACTTTGATGGACATGGAGGGTTTTTACACTTGGTTTTCATGACAAATATATCATAATTTATTTATATAAACCATCCAAAAACCAAGAACAAGCTACGAGTGTAGGCCTACTTGCGAATTGATACGTGAGGAGAGGTTTTTGGATTGATTTTTAGGCAAGTCTGAGCATGAACTTGAATGCGCCGTGCGCCTCACCCAACGTGCCGCACGCTCTGGATGCGTCGCGCATGTGTTAAAATACACTGGAAATTGTTGTCTGATGCGCCGCGCGCTCTGGAACTGACCCAAACTGCTCACGAACTTGCAAAATCGCCTTTGAATGATGCTCTTGGCTCTCAAAATGTGGAATGTGTTGCAAATGAGGAGAAATGACTTGATATAGTCTCCTTTTTTAGTTTTTGCTTAATGAAAACCCATTTTCTTATGTTTGGTTGCTGACACTTTTTCAAAATTAATAGGCTCTGACCTTTTTGGTTTCCCCTTTAAAATTGGTTGAAATAATGATTTTCTTTGATAATTTTTGCAGGGATAGCTCTGATATACTCTGGCAAAGGAGACCAAGGCTGCACTTGAACAATTGAAGAACTGAAAATTTTTACAATTTTTACAAAAATGAGGTGGCGACTTATCTTCAAAACAGAGTTTTGAAGAGAAGTCCTTATTCAGCTGCACAATAATGAAAACTATTGAAGTGATGATCTATCAAAGACATCCCTCCGGCCTGCTGGTCTTCTAAGGCTTTCCAAGACTAAACTGACTCAACCCTAGACCTAGACCTAAAAATTTAAAACATGACTGTAAATGACTTGTGAAGCTTTATGACTTAACCTGAACCAGCAGTGCCATGCACGAGGGGAATGAATGACACAAACCACTCCATCAGAGTTATGGCATGCCTAATGAAATGCAACTGATGAAAAATGGTGGGACACTTAAAACATGAAATGCAAAAAAGAGCTTTGATCTCTGATGGAGGGATAACTAGACCAACTCTAACAAAATATAAGTTGTACAACAAATTATTGAACAAATTACACTTTGCACATAAATCTCCACTTACCTCATGTATTTTCCAAGACAATATATAAATTGTTTGACATCATTGTCAAAGTTGTCTGAGAGAGATAGAGGTAGAACATACTGTCACAAAAATAATGATCGATCATTATTTATTACCAAATTAGTAGAAAAAAACACTAATAAGATGTTTTACCAATGTACAAATATATACACAAAAATAATTACCTTAATGAACATATGTCATTCATGAGTTTTTATCCCACCTAATTCACCTTTTGTTTGTTAAGATATTCTTTATGTTTAAAGAAAACCTTGTTGGAGATTTATTTTTTTCAATAACCTCTTTAACATCCTTGCTTTGCTGCTCTGTCAATAACCATGGAAGGGCACTTATATTTTGGACATCTCCATCTCTATTTGAATGAATCACACTTTGCATTACATGATTGGCCTCCTTAATGTTATTACAAATATTGACATTTATTTCTTTAGCTCTCCTCCCATCTAAGATTCACCACAAGGTCTTTGTTACATTCTTCATGATGTGGATTGTATCAAATTAATGAACAACTTCTATGTGCTCATAGTAGGGGATTCCATTGACTTTATCGGGATAATTTTTCATTCCTCATGGAAGTGTTCTATTATTAATGCCTTGACGACCTACACGGTGAATCATAGTTAAATATATTATAACAACAATATAACCTATTAATTAGTACAATGAAGATAATTCCATAAAAATATAAAATAATCCAAACATATCATGTATATTGATACATATACAATTCGATCCATACCTTGAGAGAATCTATTATATTGCAACTTCCATGCACGAGGTGTCATTCTCTATGGTCTTAATCTAGTCTCTTCTTTCCCATTGAAAAGATGTTTTTCAGTACTTCGGTACCTATGGTTCTTAGAAAAGAAGACTTGCTTATAATATTCAAACACCTCATTTCTTAATCTTCTTGAACATCATGATTAAATCTTAGGACCAAAAACTGGACAAGAAAATTTACCCTTTTTTTGAAGACCTGCAAGAGATGGAATAACTTTTATATCAATTATTTGAAGTATGAACAATGAATGGACTATCTAAAAAACATACATGAAATGAACTTCATAAAATTAAACACTATTAAAGTGTAGGGTAATGTCATAACATACCACATAAATGTGTTAGCAAAGGGCATCATGAATTGCCCATACAAGCATTGCATGGAATTCAAATTCCCTTTGTGCATCTACTGGTCTAGATATATCATACATAGTGACACCATTCCATAACTCCACTAACTCATCAGTAAGAGGCTCGATATATATATATATTATATATATATATATATATATTAATATATAATTGATTGAACATACAATACATAATTACTACATATATGAGCAAATAAAAAAAATATAAGACATAATTGAACATGTATGAGTAAACAAATTAAAACCTGGAATAATCATTGTCAACATCATGTTCTTCCTCTTTATTGACATCCACAAAGGAATGTTATGGTTGATAACAGAAACATGCCACACCGAGCAAGTAGATCTAATCTCTCTAAATGGATTGACACTGTCAGTTGCTAATGAAAGCCTAAGATTATGAGGTTCCATTTTAAATTTTGGCCACCTTTCCTTTATATTCCTAAATGCAGATCCATATACAGAAATTCAAAGAACACCATCTTCAATTCTATTCATTGTGTGGTAATCCATAAGTCATGTTATGCTTTTGCACTTGAACAACTGTCACAAATGTGGAATTATGGGAATATAATGAAGAACCTTGTGAGTCACCTTTTTTGTTACTTTATCGGTTTGATATTTACTCTCATCAAATTTTTGGGCATTTATCTTTCGACACGTGTTGAAAATAGCAACAAGAAATGCTAAAAATATCACTGCTATAAATAGTAGTTCAGGTACCAGTGTTGGACATAGCAACAAGGAATGAAAAATGGAAGTGCTAAAAATAGCATTGCTATAAATAGCATTTCGGGATACCTTCCTATTTTAGTTAGTCCCTGAACTAAAATAGAAAAGTAAAAATTCTAATTTGATCTTAGCAACTGTTTGGTAAAACTATTAATTTAATTCATCTTGAAGTTAATTAGTTGTAGAAATCAAACATGAAGTCTATGTGGGGACATGCAACAATTTCTCCATTGATTGAGGAATTTATCCATCAGTTAAAGAGATAAGAATGAGTTGTAATTTGAGTTGTAATTAGTTAGCTCAGTTAACTGAGTTAAGTCCAGTTAGATTAGTTCCAACAGGTTGTGGAATTAATTGTGAGTTCGGTTAGTTAATGCTTGCATGCATGTAACTGCTGCTCTCCAGATAACTAAATATTCTCTCATAAATAACTCATGCATGTCAATTTAGTCAAAGACCCAGTTGAGATTAGAGGAAGGGACAGTGTACTATCAATTGGAGGATTTTTCCTATATAGGAAACTCATCCATGCAGAAGGAATTATCTCCTTCGGGATTGCGCAGTTAGATCAGAGGTTAGTGAGTGTGTCAAGAGGCCAATTCACACAAGTGGAAGCACTAGAGCCTAGGAAAAACTGTGAAGGAAATAGGAGGCTTACAGGGCAGAGGAGAAGGTTTGTGAGAAGCCTTTGACTATCTCTGAGCAACAGTTGGATTGCAAAGAGAGTAGGATAGCTTGTGAGATGATTATTTTTGTAATCTGAACATATTTCCACTTGTATGATAATACAGAGATTGGGGTTTTAGGCTAAGCCTTTCCCCGGGTTATTCTTCTGTGTTCATGTGTGATTGAATTATCATTCTATGTTATATGTGTTCTATTTTATCTTGCTCATATTCTATTAAGCTTCCGCAAAGTTGTTGTAGAAGTATATCTTGTATTTTTGCTTTAGTATATTGCATATTCTGTTGATCTACAGTGACAATTTCTCCAACATGTTCTTTATAATAGATATTATTATCATTAGGGCATGCATGAATAACTTGAGACTCCATTTCAATATCTTTCATAATGGCATGTAAATCTCGGTACGTATAAGGTAAAACATTTGACGTTGGTAACATACATCCACCTAACAATCTACAACATGAAAGAAAAATAGTAGTATTGGTTAATGTACTAAACAATATTAATTGTACATATTGCATCCAAATGTTACAAATAATTTAAATGATGATCAATGTACTAACATAAAAAACAAAGGAAAAAATAATTTCTTACAATGTATATAGTACCAAATATCATGTTGTAACATTTTTTGACTCCCATTATTTTCTTCTAAAGAAAATCCTTAAAAAAAAGAGGTTATTTTTATGCACTTTGTAAGTATATGGCATATATTTATAAATTCCATACAAAATAAAGATTTTGTTTTCAAAATAAAATGTAATTTATTTTATTTCCACAAATAAAATGTGTTTGGTAAGCATCATGTAGTTTTCAACGATGAGAATTGCACCCATGATGATCTATTACCAATATTCAATAATGGGACCCCACTATATGCTCGACATTTAGAACGGGGGTTTGCAATGAATGGTTTCCCCAAAACTAGAAAAGTGCACGTGGCGCATGTAGGAGAATTGTGTACACCCCCCCGCACTTAATTTTGCTTAGAACCCAACCACCCTGCAAACCACCTCCGTTTTTCATCATTTGCTCCGCCAACGTTAGATTTCCACTACCTTTCTGTCATAATTATCCTTTGCTAAATATATGGCATAAATTTATAAATTCCATATACAATAAATATTTTATTTTCAAAATAAAATGTAATTTTTTTATTTTTTTATTTCAGCAAATAAAAGGCACTTAGTAAGCATCGTGCAGATTCCATTGATGGGAATTTCACCCATGATGATCCATGGCCAATATTCAATTATGGGATCCCCCATATGCCCAACATTTAACAAAGGGGGGTTGGGGGTCCACAATGAATGGTTTCCCTGAAACTGGAAAAAAGCACATGGCGTGCGCAAGAGAATTATGCATCCCCCCTCAAAACGCCTCCAATTTTCATCATTCGCTCCACCAAAGTTAGATTTTCACTACCTCCTCTACTATAATCCCGCTACCCAATTGTATATGTTGCCCTTTATTTCCATTGGCATATTCAACTAGTCGTTACCACCAATTTGCTTGCATTTATTTTACTCACCGATGATGCATTGCCCTTATATGTTCTCTTCCATTTAATTTGAAGATGGATAGCTACACCTGCATAAAACCATAACAATTCCTAGTTGTTCATACAAGCCATTTGTATATGTTCACAATGATTATCACCAACAACAATTCTCAAAATCAACAAGGGCTATTAGTTGCGTGTCTACATATCATCTGCAACTATTCTAGTATTTCAATTTTCCTCATTTCTTCTTTGTAATTCAAAATTATCACTCAAAAAGGGAAGGGGAAGTCTTAGTCAGAAAACCCTGCGTCATTTACAGTTCCTAAAATTAATGAATTAGCTTTGGTAGATTTAGACGACAAAATTTTAGAAACCAAATGTGAGTTCACTCTGTATGAGTTGCACAATTAGGCCTTTCATAGATTTGAATATGACAATGATGAATTTAACCAATGGGAGTCTATGTTACCGCAGTTGACTTTTCCTTAGATGCATCACTTTCCTAAATTTGTAGTCTCATGTGTAGATATGTATCCACCTAGTGAAAAAATAATTATAGCTTGGAATGGTGAATGCTTTCTCTACATAACCTATGAGTTTATCCTCCAAGATTTGAATATAAATGTTTCAAGTTCTCTACATGTCTTTTCAGTTGAAGCCTTATTGGAATTTATCAAAATCTCACATTCCAACAAAGAGCTTCCATTTTTGAGTTTTTACTACCAAAAGGAGTTGAACTTCCTTGCCACAATCCACCCTAATCTTCAACTATGTTTCCTGAGATGTCTAGGAAAATTAATTCTACGGTTTGTTTCCTATTAGGATGTTATAGTGATGAATTGGTCGATGAGGTTATTTTTGGTTTTCTATCAGTTTTTGCATCTAGAAAGAAACCTATTATTTTATTCAACTTTGGTCAATTTATCTATAATAACATACATGAACAATTTTTAAAATTTGGGAATGAGAGGGCCTTTAAACATCAATCTATATTGGTTTAATTATTCCTATACTATCAGTGAGAAAAAATTAGCATGGCACTACAAAAATAGGACATGCAGGGAAAGCAGAAGTCTATCATTCATTGGACTTCAATGGCCAAGAAGAATTCATAGGAATTCTCTTTAAGTGATTTTGTTGATCAATTCTTGCATGTTTCACTTTGTCTTCTCAATAGTGATATAGTTCCAAGGATTTCAACTAAAATCAAAAGAATTCTACAATTGAGTGAACAAACTAGGATTGGAGACTAGTATTTGTACAAATTTTTTATAGAGATCAAAGTTTATGGTTGTTCTACCACCATATAAATTACCAATATTTCTCCCAATGCGAACTTTTTCCGTTGAGTACATAAGACAAAACTTGAATGTTGGTGAAATTCATTTTGTGTTAAGGAATCAAAAAACTCAATTCAAACTCAAGGCTCAAGTTGGTCATTTCGTTGTTAATACTAGAGCTATTGATAAAGAGGTAGATAATTTACTAGCATAGATGAAGTTCAAGTTGAGTTTCAGTTGGCCCTATAAACCCTATAAGGATAATTTTAACACTATGAGTTGAGAAAAAATATGCTCCTTACATTCATGTGTCTAAAACAGAAATAGAAAGTTTGCCAACAAGGAAATCTAAGAAGAAACCACACTACAAGAGTTGACAAAAGAGAAAACAATGGAACAATCAATGGGACCAAACGTATTAACGATGCCTTAGTTGAAAGAAATGGAGTTAAAGAGGAAAATTCAAAGTGTATCAGAGCCAGAATCGGATCAATTCAGAGTATATAAGAGGAAGAAAATAAAGAACGTGGAGGGAACAATGTCAGAAACTGTATCTTTTGATATTTATTCACCTGCTACTATGGTCCTTTTAGGCAAGCCTGTATTCAGATTGCCAGAAAGAGAAACAATAGACGAACAATCATTTCCTTCTTCTTCTAACCAAAACATATTTTTTGAAATCTTGGAAATGAAGAAAAAGAACAAGTCTCTGAAAGAAATAACTTATACTTAATTCTGGAAGTAGACTTCTTCCTCAAAAATAGGTTTTTTTTAGCTTTGGATATTGAGAAAGGTGAATTAAAATTATCATTTCATAAAGGTAAATTCCTTGGATCTAGAGTTATGGAAGATTTTAAAAGCTTTATGATTTCTTTTGATACTAAAAAGATTCATCTAATTGATCATACAGATTTTCACACATAAATTGGTGACATGATTTGCAACTCCACTCTCACTAGTTCTACCATAAAAAAGTCCAAATTAAAAAATTCTTTAAATAATACTCTTTTAGAGCTTAAAATGGAAAGGGCATCCTCTCTTGCAAAAGATACCAACATTAAATATCTTGAAGATATTGTAATTAAATTAGGTTGGAACCCTAAAGATATTAATGGAGCTCAATAAATTATTAAATAGAAGAAAGAAGACATACATACTCTCCAAAAGAGATTGAAACTGCTTACAACAATGCATCCACAACCTCTAGAAATAGGGGAAGTAGAAAAGGAGAAGGAATCTTTATTATCCATTATAATTGAACAAAACCTGCAAATACAAAAGATGGAAACAAATATGTGGGAATTATTAAAGGAGAAAGAACAAATTGGCAATATAGTGATTCCAACATTGGGAATAAGTTAAACAAGAGATGATACTATAGAAATGTTGATTGAAGCATGAGCTTCTCTCACATTAAATAATGTAGAGATTGATAAATTGAAAGAAAAATTGGACATATCAGAACATGATAAGATCAAGTCAAATAATGCCTTAGTGATCGAGATACAAAAAAATTATAATTTGCAAAAGCAACTAGAGCATTATTTAATTAGTTCTAACAAAATTATGTGTTTGACACAAGAAAAGGAGAAAATTTGGATGGTGATTATGTCATTTGTATCTCACCTATGGCCTTCTATTAAAATAATTGTGTAGTAGGAAGAGTTATTGGTAACAACAAAGGAAGTTATTGATGAAATAAAAACTAAACTGGGAAACAATCCTTGATTAACATGTTAAATAATTAAAGCTTTGAATACAAAGTCAAGTGAAAAACTAGAAGAGTTAGGGATTGAGGACAGAACTGTCAGAGTCATTCAAACTAGGAAATTTCTTATGGAGAAAACTCTTATGATGAAGACCAAAGAGAGGTGAGATAATTTGTAGGTACACATTAATATTTTTTATAGAATTTTTTCTTTTATGGAATAAAATCATCACTTATAATTAGTTAAACTCAACGCAAAGTGGTCCCAATTTAGATGTTGCCTAGCAGAAAGAAGTCATTATTGGTGGAATTTGCCATTATACAATGATTCCCTAACATTCGTTGGATATTCAACCAAATGTTGGATATTCAATGGTAAAGGAACTCACATTATATATTTACAGTAAAGGAAATCCCATTGGATATTTGATGACCATTAAGAATTAAAAAAACAAAACAAAAAATACATTTAAATTTTGACAGTTTTTCTGATTTTATCCCTTCCATTGGATTCTACCGTTGGATTTTCCAACCATGTGTATTAGTGGCTCCTTACCACTCATGGTTAATGCATAATGAATAAGTAATGGAAAAATGATTAATGAAATTAATCAAAATAAGTAATCTGCATATGCACTACTTATGTTCATAAAGAACATGTACATAGGTGAGCTGCTTAAATAGAAGTCACATACAAAATTTTGAATGTGCAATTAAAGAATTAATGGGAATTAAATACTGATTCACCCCCCTCCCCCCAGTATTTCTAACACCATTAATAAATCAAAGAATATTTTGATGCACTACAAGACAAACCACATTCCTATTAAATATAATTTTCTCAGAGAATAAGTATTGGGTCAAATAGTTAAGTTGGAATATGTTCCTACTAATGAGAAGATTGTAGATATCTTTACTAAGCCTATTCTAATAGAGCCTTTTGAGTATCTCAAATAGATATTGGGAATGATATCTTTCTCATCTCTTACATAGAGTTCTTACACAATAAATACGACAACTATCCATGTGGCATGAATAGTTGTATGCCAATAATTTGAGACAAGGTTATAACATCAATTCAGGGTGAGCCACAAGCTCTGCAAATGCAACATGTATCTCAAGATGAAGTTTATAGACAAGCAATAGGAAAGTAAAATACATTTTCTCATGGGGCACAATTCACATTACACCTCATTTACATGCAGAGTGTGGGTGTGAAACTATGGAAGTCTGAAAGATAGCATGAGCTTAGTGGGAGAGCCTTATTACATAGTAGAGGAAGTAGATTCATTGGTAGAAGTACATCCCTTGAGTAGTAAGCCTCCCTTCCATTGATTTCAAAGGGGGAGAGTGAGTAGACATTGGAAATTCAAAGCAAGGGAAAGGGAGAATACTCATGGAACTTTAGAGTTATCGTAGTTTGTGGGAGTTTCAACCATCAATGACCAACAAAGTCTAGTGTTTTTTCCATCAATGACAAAGGGGGGTATTTTTTAGTGCGTTGGAAGTTTATTTTTGTCATTGATTTCAATTCTAATCATTGATGTCAAGTTCAATAGCATATTGTTGATTATTCATTATGCTAGTAATTTCATTATTTCTAAAGGTGTATAGTATCACTGATTGTTGATTGTAAGTTGTAATTTTTTTGACTTGAAGTCATGAATGCAAACCAGTTAGATATCCCACTCAGAAATATTTCCAATAGTTTATGGCACTTGCCCAAACTCCCAAGTAATAAGGAGAATTTTTTTGAAGTGAAGTAAGTTTAGTAGGGATAAATGGCTTCAAAGCATCTAGGCATTAAGACTCATATGGTGATGCACTGAAGCATCCATGAATCTGATCATCCAATATGCATCGGATTGTTGATTAGGTGAAATGAGGTGGATTCCAGATCAACTAGATTTATCTATGATTCAAGGCCATCCGGGCATCCATACCTCAAGGAATTTAATAGGGAAGATGGTGGTTGATAGGCTGGATGAGTGGATAACTAGATTGAGCTAGGACCTCAGTGTTTATCTAGGCATTCACAATGGTGAAGATGAAATGATGAACAACGAGTGAAGAAGAAACACAAGAATAATTTCCTATCAAGTGTAGCACTGTCAGGTGATAGTTTTATCTATAGAACTACTTTTTTAGGGCGGATAAGGCTCAAGATTGAGTGGCGAGCGGTGGGAAGAAAAAATAGATTTCATCATTGTATGCTGCACGAAAATTTGATGATAGGTAATAGTTCCATCTAGAAAACCATTGATTGAAAGGCCCTTCACACCAATAGGTGATGAGTAGTGAGTGGTGAGCGATAGGCCAACATGACGTGGAAACACATGTTGGACATGATGTGGATCAAATAACGACATGGCATCACAAGAAGGCGACATGTGGTAGGTGTATTTGGAATTTTTGGGTGAAAAAGTGGCCCTTTTATGAGTGACATGTGGTAGTGACATGGTGATAACGTGGCATGAACAGTGACAGATAAATGATGTCGCAAGTTGCTGAATTTTTATAGCTATGGAAAGTCTTCTTAATGTATAGTTTAGCTCTTGTAATGTATGAAGAAGTTGTAAGACATGTTCTTCATGTTAAGATTTAAAAGAGAAAAATTTTGAAATTTAAAATTCAAATTTTTTTCTCCAACATAGTTAGTTTGCTCCTCCCTCAAGTCAAGTTCGCACTAGTCAAGAGATACAACCATTCACGAAGGTAGAACAATATATAAAGGCATTCAAACTCCTCCATAAAGGCACCATTCAACCTCACACAAGAAAGAAGTTTTTGGGCATACAAGTGCAGGACAAGAAGGACAAAGATCTCTCTCTCTCTCTCTGTATATATATATATATATATATATATATATATATATATATATATATATATATATATATATATATATATATATATATATATATATAATATATATATATATATATATATAACTTGTAGACTCAAAATTCGTATGTAATATGCTAGAACAAAAGACTTGAATCTACTATACTCATCAGCGGAAACAAAAATCGATCGATGAAAACACTAAGTATAAAAGGAAGAATTTCAATCACGCATAACACAATATTTTTTTGGGGAAAGAAATGTTGAAAATAATACTGAGAGGGGGGGTGAATCAGTATTATCTAGTCCTTTTACCAAATCTTCCTTATTTATACTTTGAATTATTTTTGCATATCAGTACCATAAAATAATGAGCACGAACAAGAAAAACAGACAGTCACATCAAAGAACACCAGATATAAGGTGGAAACCCAATGTGGGTGAAAACCACCTGCTGCAATATGTCTCTATCTTCTTTCAAATTAGAACTCCTTTTACAATGGTCTTGTACTGGTGCAGTCCTTTACCAGTACGCAGGATGCAACCTGCAGAGAGCTACAACTCTCTCTCGTTTTCCAGTCTCACCTGGAAGGGAGCTAAAACCCCCTACTTCTTTACAAGGACCACTTTTCATAAATTTTCAAACTGGATCCACATACATCAAATGATCATCAAGTACATATAAATTATAGTCAGTTGTAGTAACCAGATCAAAATAACAGAACTGAACCCAAAACACCTTATCAACAGAAAAAATTCAGTCAACAGAAGATCTTAAGTCAGATACACAGTTTTCCTTTTACTGGCCGCGTCGCTACGCACTTCACCCTTTGCTTCTCTGCGTATACCCGCAGAGCTCCTTCTGCTACACTGCGTGACCACACACTGCTTCTTCTACTGCGCTGCGTACAGTACGCACCCAAATACACTATCGCGACGCATACTTCACTGAAGGAACGCACCCAAAGACACTATCGCGCCGCATACGTTTTCTGTGCGTAGGCACCTGAACCACCGTCGCTCTGCGTAATCCACACACTGATCCTTCGTCATCTTAGTGTACCCATGCACTACGCCTTTGTCGCCCCTGCGTACCCACGCACTTGTCCTTCTTCTGCTTTGCGTACCTACGCAGAGGCACCGTTAAACACCTGCGTACATCAGATTAGGGCTGAATTTACAGATCACCAGTGTGCTACAGTTAGACAGATGCCCAGATCTGATCAAGCACACGGGAGATCACCCTTTACAGATTCGCCTTCCACTTCACTTTCATATAGATCAAGCTTTTTGAAACAATAACCCAAATATTTCAAATCTTAAGATATTCAACCCAAAAGCGTACTAAGCCAAATGATCTCCTTTGCTTTATATAGGCAAGCTCTTCCTCAAATCAAGGATCATGTGGCTCAATAATAATAATAAAATAAAACAATACCATGGGCCAGAACCATGATAACACATTACCGTCGGCTAAATACCAAGGGTTAAACATAAGGAACCGCACGTGTGCACGCTTTACTGCCTTGAAGTGTGTGCACTGGGGGTACGCACCTCATGAATGGGTAACCTGCGTGTCTAGACGCGGTCCCTGCACAGCGTACCTGTGGGTACACATCTTCTGAACTGTTCTCCTGCATACTTCTTAATTTTCATAATATTGAGAGCCCTTGCCATGGGTGTTGCCATCAAGTACAACATCTGTAACCATACCAGAAACATAATGCCAACAATATCCCCCTTTGGACTTGATGGCAACCTCAAAAAATTCAGCGACATTCTCCCCCTTTGACATCAAGGGCAAAGGTTATGCTTCCCCTAGAACATGCTTCCCCTGAACCTGCCATAATCCACCAGACACCATTAATGACCAAGAAAAATATAGAAACATATTGCAGCTATATTCAGACCAGCTTCCATGATCTCCTTTTTTACATCCTCCATAATGCCAACAATGCATTATATAGTCCCCCTGAACCTGTGCCGCAACCCAGTACATGTACGCATATACCCCAGATGAATCATGCGTACAACCAACAATCAGAAAAGTCTCAACAATAAGATGATGCATCAACAACCCCCAGCTTTTGCCTGAGGTATTCAAAAGTCTCCCTGGGCAATGGTTTGGTGAGAATATCCGCAACTTGTTCCTTAGAAGGAACATACTCCAACTTGACCTTTTGTTCAAGCACTTGTTCCCAGAGAAAATGATACTTGATTGGTATGTGCTTAGTTTTTGAATGCATGACAGGATTCTTTGAGATGTTGATTTCACTTGTGTTATCGCATAAGATAGAGATAGGTGGTGTACAAGTGATTTGAAAATCCTACAAGGTCTGCATCATCCAAAGGAGTTGAGTGCAGCAAGATGCAGCAGCAACATATTCCGCTTCAGCTGTAGACAAGGCAATCGAACTCTGTTTCTTGCTGAACCAAGATACTAATCTGGAACCCATAAAGAAAGCACCACCACTTGTGCTCTTCCTGTCATCCACGCTTCCGGCCCAATCTGCATATGTATAAGCATGAAGTGTGAGATTTGTATCTCTAGGATACCATAAGCCATAATTTTTTGTCCCTTGAAG
>APFE030661053.1:0-11890 GCA_000404065.3 Pinus taeda | reverse complement strand
ACTAACAAATTCTAATATTTTGTTTTCATTGATGAGCGAACAAGGGCAAGGCGCCTAAGTGCCCATGGGAACATCGTGTGTTGGGCATGCCATGGTGCTTGACACCAATAGGGGCGTTGTGTGTTGGGAATGTCAGGGCACCTAGGAAACGAGTTGGTGGGTTGGACTGACTTGGCAAGGGGTGTTCGCACAAAAGAAGTAATGGTGGCCATGAACAAAGTTACCACAAGGGGGTCTCATAATGATTTTTAGAAAATTAAGTAAATTAATGTTTAGGTGTTAAAATCTTGTTTATAATTTAATATTGCTCATGCATCATGGAAATATAAAATAATAATATTTTGTTTTCATTGATGAGCTAATGATTAGTGTTAACTGATTTTCATAATAAATCTAACGCCTACATGAAGGTGGAGAACCCATGAGGGCGTCACGTGGTGGCAACGCCAGGGCTCCTAACGCCCATGGGGGCATCGCATGTTGGGGCATGCTAGGGCGCCTAATTCCCATGGGGACATCGTGTGCTAGGCATGCTAGGGCACCTACTTGACAGGGGCACCCGTGCAATGAGTTTGTGGGTCGCCCAACTTGGCAAGGGGCACTCGCATAAAAGAAGTAAGGTCAGCCCATGATTTCCGATTAACAGAGTTCCCACCAAGGGTTCTCATAATTATTTTTATAAAATTCACTAAAGTAATGTTTGGGTGTTAAAAGTCAGTTTATAATTGATTGATTATGCAACATGGTACTAAAAACTTATAATATTTTGTGGTCATTGATGAGAGAATGAAGGTGGGGTGCCTGGGCATCCATGGGGGTGTCATCTGTTGGGCACGCCAGGGTGTCGGGTGCCCATGGGGGTGTTGTGTGTTGGGCACGCCAAGGCACTTAACGCCCATGAGTGTGTCACATGTTGGGCATGCCAGGGTACCCATGCGACGAGTTGGTGGGTCGACCCGACTTAGCAAGGGGGATCGCAAAAAAGAATTAATGTCGTTCCATGACTTCCCATGAACAAAGTTCCCACAAGGAGGTCTCGTAATGATTTTTACAAAATTAAGTAAATTAATGTTTAGGTATTAAAATTCAGTGTATAATTGAATATTGATCATGTATCATTGGAATAAAAAATGGTAATATTTTGTTTTCATTTATGATTTAATGATTTGTGTTCACTAATTTGTACAGTAGGGTGAACACCTGTGCCCTGGGCATGCCTGCACGAATGTAGGGTGCCTAGGCGTCTATGTGGGTGTTGCTTGTTGGGCATGTTAGGGTGCTCGTGTGACGATTTGGTGGGCTGGCCCGACTTGGCATGGGGTGCCCACACAAAAGAAGTAATCTCAACCCATGACTGCCAATGATGTGAGAATGGGGCCAATGTTGAAATTTTTCAATTTGTGCTCATATGCATTGAAATTTGACATGGTTATGGTAGATGCATGCATTTATGATATGGGAGGGTTTTAAGACTCAAATATGACTCGCATAAATAATTCGACAATCAAATGACAAAATTATAACATATATAAATGTTAAGGAGATGAAATTATTTATTACTATTTACCACTTGCAGGCTTATTAGCATTAATTGCCCTTCCTTCTCTTATGTCAAGTCATGAGGCTAGTCAGTCCTGATTCAATGGAAGTCTTGGCTTGATAGGAAAATCTCTAAGGTAAGGCTCTGAACTATGACCTACGATCTCTATCGATCTCCTCAAGCCCAATCAAAATATCCAGTAGCAAGGCTCCTCAATCCATGCCTGCTAGCTTGGGGTTAATATATCATTATAGAACAGACCTATAAGGTATTTTGTTTAAGTTAGCCTAGATCCTCTCTTAGGCATCTTCTTCTAACTCGCACATAGAACTATATCTATGAACTTGTCCCTTCAATATATCCACAGGATGTGTTTCAAACATGCCTTATGGTGGACTTCTATTTCCCTTCTGATGATAATGATATCTTCTTTCACAAGCTTGATACTTCCTATAATATTTTCTACAATAGAAGCTTCCAAGATGTTAAGTCAAGAAGCTCTACTCAAGGTGATAGACTTATCCTCTTCTTGAGTTTAGGTCAGAGTTCTATAGTTGCTCAAAACTTACATATAATTTCTCCTTTTGCTCCCTTTAACAATAGGTCTAGTCCCTTGAGACATGTGTAGCATTCTATTGCATGTTTTTCCCTTTAGGGTTTTCAATAGTCCCAAAAGGATGTGAAGTTGATCTTCCTTCAAAGTGTCACAACTCAATGGAGTGAGAGGTTTCTATTGTGAAAGGCTTGTATAAATCTTAGAATTTTTTAAGATACTTGTGATCCTTTAGGGTGAGTGAGCTTCGGATCAGACCTTCCAAATGAGCATACAATGCCTCTATACATTTCGGTCCTAGTACTTCTTAAAAGCAGTTTCCTTGCTTCCTATTAGGAGTACCTCTAGTCCACAAAATATGAAATTAACTAGTAACTTAATCACCTTCACAGAATTTCACAGAGCCTTATGATTTTTGGGTCTTTGAAATTTGTTACAAGACCTTTGAATTTGAGCACAAGTCTTCGATCTTTCTCCTAGTATTCTTAACCCCGCGATGATTCAAACTATCTAGGTTTGTATTTCTTATAGGTTGTATTGTTCTCCTTACTGAATTTGAAGATGACAAATCTCTTGTGTGCCTTTTGCATTCATCAAGCCATCTAATATGTGTAATGACATGTCTATGTCTCACTAGTTCAATTTCGTTTCTGAGCTGAGTAGCCTATGATTGCAACTCTACGATCTTGATCTCTAACAAACATGCCTTTCTTCTCCAATATTACATATGTTTTTCCAAAGACAATAATAACAAAAGGTCATTATTGTGAAATGATTGTTTGTCTAGTATCCTCTAACTTTTTTCCTTTGACTTCCTTTAGCATCCTTTTCTTTGGCATCTTCTAACTACTCATAGGTATGACATTGTAATGAATTTCACGTGTAAGAGGTCTAGAATTGTAGCTTTTATTGAATGTAAAAGGTTTGGCCTCCGAAATCACTCTATCTCAAGTGTGGCATTCGTGCACAATAGACACTAAATACACAATTTTGGCATCCTATGAATTTGCAAGGGATTAGACTTGTAGCTACTCTGAATTACGTAATGCAAGCTATGTAATGTGTCACTGTCATAATGATAATGCTACCATTACCATAACTTTAATACTCAGGTACACTGTAATGTCACCATTGTTATAACGTTATCGCTCAGGTCTCCTTGTTGTAACATTGTGATGGGTAGTGCGACAATGGGTTCCAGACTATGTAATGGAGCTTTCCAGTCTGACATACACTTAATCTCCCTTTAAACATTAATTTCTCATTTTCTTTTGCATCTTCTCATTTCATGTGGAGGAAACATCTCTTTTTCTGTTGCTCTTCATGTGAATCCCCCTACTTTGAGACACCATGTTCACTACTCTTAGGTCTGAATTGCAACTTGTTCTCATGTCCAATTTACAACTTCTTTGGAGGAAGCATGATCTCTCTCTCATTTTCTATCTTACTTGGCTTGTTAGGCATAACATGTTGTTGGCATTTAATGAATATTACTATTAAGCAATTGTAACCTTTGTAAATTACAATGGATTTTGCATATAATTATTTCATATACATCGTAGATAGTAGAGTGTAGTTATGATGTTCACAGTCAACCAAAGGGAAATTTCATAAACAAGTGCTTGAAGCTTCATAGATTTTCCACTAACCAACCTTGTTTTTTTTTTTTTGTCAAGTGGTCTAAGTTCTCTAGAGATTACATTAGGTTTGACCTGTGGCTTGAGAAACTACGACCCAGGGGCATTTAAGACATCAAAATCACCTGGGGATCACACCCGGAGTGGGCCACATTAGCCCTTAGCGTGACTGGATTTTTTCCCATGGATTTTTGAACCGGTGACCTTCACATCAAAGAGTGACTTAACAATACACACCATCACAGTCTCTTCTACCCCCTATGGAAAACTAACCTTCTGATTGAATGGGAAGTGTTGATCCAGGGGATTTTTAAGGAGTTTTGTGATGATTGGAAAGTGCATTGTAGGGCTCAACTACAAGATATGTTTGAGGTCTACTATGTTGATATTTGTAACCCAATGTAGAGGTTGATAGATCAAATCACAAGACAATAAATGAAGATCATCATATTATGAGTCATGGATGCTTATGGTTAACTAACAACTTTTATTGAGTATTGAATGCCATGAATTAACATTATTTGTATCAATATGTTCTTCTACTCACCAAAATATGGATTGTATGTGTATTAATGATAGTGATTTAGGACATCCTCTAACAATTGATAAAATTATCAACTAAAGTCTACCTCTACTAATTCAAATTACATGATTTTTTTTAAATGTAACCATTAGTGTAAATTCATTATTAATTAATAAAATTGATCATTATTTTATATCACCTAGTTGTTGATTTTATTTCTCGATGGCTTCGCTCTCTTATATATTCGATTCTTGCAGGAGACCCAAGGGTTTCTTGGTGGCTTCACTCCCCACATTCTATTCTTGTAGCATACCTAAGGGTTTCTCGGTGGCTTCACTCCCTACATTTGATTCTTGCAGCAGATCTGAGGGTTTCTCGGTGGCTCCTCTCCTTATATTCGATTCAGTATTCCTAATCCAGGAGGATCTCGTCATATCAGTTACACAGGTTCAATGTCATCGTTAGCAATTCAGTCTGGTGTCATTCAATTTCGACAGTGTTGTTTATAGTTCAGGTTGTTTAGGTACTGTCTATGGTTGATATGGTTTTGTACCTGCTTGTCGACCTGAGGTTGTCGTCAATTCCCCTAGGATATGATTATCAACATGGGTTGATCATCTTGCAGAGTTTTTGTGTCAACATATGATTGCCATCTGCCTTCACAGGATTTGGGTGTCGACAAAGGTTTTTAATCACAAATGTAGCGCTATGTCGACGATAGGTATGTGGGTTTGAATGTCACTTTGTTAAAAAGGGTTGTCAATGGTTTTTGATAAAAAGACTAGACCTAGCCCTAAAACATCTATGGTGAAAGACCATGTAGCAAAACCCTATCTAAGATCTAAAACCCTAAAACTACATCTAAACCCTATCAAACCACATTACTATACAAACAATGTATTAAAAATGCATTAGAAACTAATTCTAAACCTATTGGACCATACTACAACTCTATGTTCAAAACACTAAACACCTAAATCTAAGTTTTAGGCCTAAGTCCTAACCCTATTGGTCTATTTTATTACAAACAATGCATAAACAAAACATTGCAAATATATTAACACATTAAAACCTAAATCTATGTGTTATCAACCCTCGACATATGTTAAAACATTACAAAAACATTGTAATAAAACCCCACATTCATAAATGCGGGTCTTAACCGCACGGGAGAATACCGTGGGGCAGTTGCCATCTAAGCTACCAGAGGAGGTTAGCATTGACCGTAGCAAAATAAGTCGTCGGGCTTGGAAACCGCAGAGAAGACTGCGTCGAAGGTGGTTATGTGATCAGTTGTTAACCATCGGAGTTCACCGCAGACAACAATCGTTATCGTGCCGGGTTGACATGTGAAAGAAGGTTGATAACCGCTGGGGCATTGTTAGCGGAACCACCGGAGTTAGGCCACCAACTATCAGGTTGTGGTTAGACTGCAGCCTATTCACATGGGCGGTCAACCTCCTCCGCCCGGTCAACAAACCACCACAGTTTTTTTTTTATCATAAGTTTATATTTGGGTTTTGTTATTGTAGTTTGTTCTAAACTAATGAGATGACCATGCATATGAAACCTAAGGCGGTAAAACCTAACAGGACCGAAACCAACAAACCCTATTTTGAGCTGATTCACTCCTAAAATCAGCATGAAGTAGTTAGAGGGCATCTAGAGGGCTATAAAGCCATTTTTTCTCCTTGAAGAGAAAGGAGAGTGGTTTTGGGTTTTTGTATGCAGGTTCTGGAGGTTATAGTCGATTTTGTTTTCAATGTAACAGGAGCATCCAAAGTCGGAATTGGGAACCATGACAAGCGTTGGAAAGCTGGTTCAGAGAGCTATCCTTTGACAGTAACCAGAAGTGCCCGAGTGCACATTCAATTTGGTCAAATTGTTGTGTAATAAACCTCCTTGGTTTAAACCCTAATAAAGCGGTCACCCATCTTGAAAGTGGACCCAGAGTTAACATTAAATTCATTAATGGCATAATCAATTCTACTTTAGTTTTAACATATGATCATTTCATATCATATAATTTGGTATAGAAGCAGGTTGTATTTGTAGAGTTTGCCATTGAATGTTAACCAAGTCAAAGTCGCAACGTGGAGAAGGAATCCTTGAGCAGATTGATCGAGAGATTGGAAAGTGACAAGTCGTTCATAAGTCTACCATGACAGGATTTGATGCAAGTGAAAACACTGAATCTAGGATGAGTGATGAACAGCTGCAACAAGCATTCTTGACTATGCAGCAGATGTTGGGAGAACTCTACGAAGACAAGAAGGCGAGAGATGTAGCTTCTTCTTCAAAGACATCGAAGAAGGACAAAGGTAAAGGCAAGTCTGATAAACCACCTTCACCTCCATCATCTCCATCATCATCTTCTTCTTCTTCATCTGGTGCAAAATCTGAAACAGAAAAGAAACCTAAGAAAATATCTCTTTTAAAACTTGATGTAAAATTTGAATTACCTATTTATGATGATGAAATGAATCTTGAAAAGTTAGATAGCTAGATCAAGCAGTTAGAAGTGTATTGTTGTATTCAGAACATTTTTGGCAATAAAACGAAAATTCAATTAGCTACACTTAGAATGGGGGGGGCAGCTTTAACCTAGTGGGAAAGTTAAAATCAGATAGATGTAAAGCGGAAAGTAAAAGTCATCTCTTCATGGTCTAAGTTTTTAAAAGCTCTTAGGAAACAATTCTATCCTTTAGGATACATGCAACGAGTTGTTATTGATTGGCAGCATCTGAGGCAAGGTAAAGGGAAAAGTGTTCAGGATTTTACTCAGGAGTTGAGAAAGAAAGCATTAGCGCTTGGTATTTCATTTGATACATGTGAAACTTTGTTAAAATACATCGGCAGTTTACATTCATATTTGCATCATACATTATTGATGTTTAATCTTGATGATTTTGATGACGTGTTTGTTCAGGCCATACATATTGAATCGGGTGGTAGACCATTCAAGTTTTCATCACAATCATCCAAAGAGTTGGAAATCAAAGATTCCAATGACAGTAAAGTGAAGAATAATTCGAAGAGAAATAAATCAGCGATAGCTCAGAAGGAAATATCTACTTGTTCTCAATGCCAGAGAATCGGTCATTATGAATCTAAGTGTTGGAAACTTCATCCAGAACTTAAGCCTAAAAAGTTACTTAAGGAGAAGGATGAAAAGAAGGCAATTGCAATAGTCCGACAAGATCTTGGTTCAAATTCAGGTGATGAAAGGAGGATAACTGCTATGGTTATGACAAGTAAAACTTCTTACACTGGTTCAAGTTCGAATACTATTGCATCTTCATCAAACATAAATCCTTCAAATGAGGATAAAAGAGTTGAATTTTTTAACATAAGGATAACTTCTAAGCACACAAAGATAGATACAATGTTTGACAGTGGATCACAGGCCAATCTAATATCTGAATATTTAGTTAAGAATTTGCGTTTGGAAACACGGAATCATCCAAGACCTTACCCATTAGGATGGCTAAATAAATAAACTTAGATAAAAGTCACAAAACAATGTCGATTAAGATTTGCCATTACAACTAATTACATTGATGAAGTGGAATTAGATGTAGTTCCAGTAGACATATGTGGAGTTGTATTAGGAAGTCCTTATCTTTATGATTATGATGTAGTATTTTATAGGAGAGAGCATAAATATCACCTTAAGAAATATGGGGTTGAATTTATTGTCAGGGCACATCAAAGTAAAAATCACTTGAATTTAGTTGTTGCTAATCAAATGAAGATATTAATAAGTTCAAATAAAAGATTTGTAATCATGTGTGTAAAGGAACAACATAAGAATCGACAGGGTGTTTGTTCAAGTTATGAGTCCTAGTTTAAAGATAGTTTGATCAAAGAAGTAGACACTTTTCCAATTCTATTTAAAGAAACCAAACATCTTACTCATAAGTAGGGAATACAACATGAACTACAATTGATGCCTAAAGCTCCTCTTCCTAATGTTAGAATGAATCAATTTAGTTCAAGTTTAGAAATTAACAGTTACAGGGATGTAGGTCAATATTGGGGAAAATCAGTGTTTAGTTTGGAAGCCTCTTTTCAAGTGGAGAGGAAGCCTATTTGTTTTCATATTAAAGCCTTTTCTAAAGCAGTGTCAAAGTGTCTAAGGGAAACTTATGCATTAGGGGAAAGTGTTAATCAATGGAAACCTCATTTAATAAATTAAGAAACAGTGATTCAAACAAATCAAGAGCTAATTCCAAAATTCCAAAATCAAACTAAGTTGTAGCAGTTTTCAAATTACATTTTGATGGGTTTATTGTAGCAAGTTCACTTAGTAATCAGGAAGCAGGAAAGTATATCAAGTCAAGTAGCTAGTTTGATGTCAAAAATGTTTTTGATTGTCTCTGTCGTTCTGCAAAATAGATTGCTAATACATGTCAATGGTATTGAACAATATCCTGTAGAGATTGTTTTCAAAGATGATTATGAATCACTAACTCATGGTATTTCGTGGAAATAAATCAATTTCCATGTTCATAACAGGTTGTTTGACCTCGTCGCAAGTTGTACATATTGCAGATGGAAGGAACATGTCATCGATTCAAAATGTGCCATGGTCAGCATCATCAGGGTCATCACTTTCCGGTGATTGATCGAATGTATTGGTACATCATCAGGGCAAGGTGGGAAGATAGGGAGCTCTACCCTCATCGAATATTTGTTTAGTCAAACTTTTTTGGTCCAAAATCTTTCAAGTGGAGAGGATTAATCTAGGAGGATCTCGTCAGATTAGTTACACAAGTTCAGTGTCGTCGTCAGCAATTCAGTCTGGTGTCATTCAGTTTCGACAATGTTGTTTATGGTTTAGGTTGTTCAGGTAATGTCTATGGTTGATATGGTTTTGTACTTGGTTTTCGACCTGAGGTTGTCGCCAATTTCTCCAAGATGTGCTTATAGTCATGGGTTGATCATCCTGTAGAGTTTTTTTATCGACATATGATTGTCATCCGCCTTCGTAGGATTTGGGTGTCGACAAAGGTTTGTTGTTGCAAATGTAGAGTTATGTCGATGATAGGTATGTGGGTTTGAATGCCACTTTGTGACAAAGGGTTGTAAATGGTTTTTGATAAAAAGACTAGACCTAGCCCTAAAAAACCTATGGTGAAATACCATGTATCAAAACCCTATCTAAGATATAAAACCCTAAAACTACATCTAAACCTTATCAAACCACATTACTATACAAATGATGTATTAAAAATGCATTAGAAGCTAATTCTAAACCTATTGGACCATACTACAACTCTATGTTCAAAACACTAAACACCTAAATCTAAGTTTTAGGCCTAAGTCCTAACCCTATTGGTCTATTATATTACAAACAATGCATAAACAAAACATTGCAAATATATTAACACATTAAAACCTAAACCTATGTGTTATCAACCCTCGGCATATGTTAAAACATTACAAAAACATTGTAATAAAACCCCACAGTCATAAACCGCAGGTCTTAACCATGCGGGAGAAGACCGCGGGGCAGTTTCCATGTGAGCGACCAGAGGAGGTTAGCATTGACCATAGCGGAATAAGCCATTCAGCTTGGAAACCATGGAGAAGACTGCATCAAAGGTGGTTATGTGATCAGATGTTAACCGTCGGAGTTCACCGCATACAACAGTAGTTACCGTGTCGAGTTAACATGTGAACAGAGGTTGATAACCACCGAAGCATTGTTAGCGGAACCGCCAGAGTTAGGCCACTAGCTGGCAGGTTGTGGTTAGATTGCAGCCTATTCACATGGGCGGTCAACCTCCTCCACCCGTTCAGCAAACTGCCACGATTTTGTTTTTATCATAAGATCTATATTTGGGTTTTGTTGTTGTAGTTTGTTCTAAACTAATGTGATGACCATGCATATGAAACCTACTATGGTAAAACCTAACAGGACCAAAACCAACAAACCCTATTTTGAGTTGGTTCACTCCTAAAATAAGCATGAAGGAGTTAGAGTGCATCTAGAGGGCTATAAAGCTAGTTTTTCTCATTGAAGAGAAAGGAGAGTGGTTTTGGGTTTCTGTATGCAGGTTCTAGAGGTTATAGTCAATTTTGTTTTCAGTGCAATAGGAGCATCCGAAGTCGGAATTGGGAATCATGATAGGCGTTGGAAAGATGGTTTAGAGAGATATCCTTTGATAGTAACTAGAAGTGCCTATGTGCACATTCAGTTCGGTCAAATTTCTGTGTAATCGACCTCCTTGGTTTCAATCTTAATAAAGCGGTCACCCATATTGAAAGCGGACCCGAAGACGTAGTCCATCAGGGACAAACTCCATAATAAATTTTGTTGTCTGGTATCGCTATGTTTTCGTTGTTTTCACTTCTTTTTTGCATCTACTTATGTTTTATCAACTATCGTAAAGTCAATCTTCTTAAGCAATTCTCACGGTTTTCTGCACTTTCAGTTAACATTCAATTCATTAATGGCATAATCAATTCTACTTCAGTTTTTACATGTGATCATTTCAGATCAGTTCCCTTGAGTGTTTCACGATGGCTCCTCCCAACATTCGATTCTTTTAGAACTAAGGGTTTCTCAGTCGCTCCTCCCTACATTCCATTTAATGTTCGATTGAGTATTTCTCAGTTGCTCCTCCATACATTTGATTCTTGTGGATTGGCCTGGTGATTCTCAATGGCTCCTCCCTATATTTGATTCAATATTCCATTCCTTGTGTGGAACCCTTCAAGAATCCATAGTAGCTAGTGGATTTGGGCGTCAAGGTTAAGAACTGGTAAGTCCACATTCCTTCTTCAACACCTGCAATTATATCGTTTTCAAAAAATTATCACAATCCTAATGCTAGGCACAATTGAGACCATTTATGCCCTAAAACAAAAACACACTTTGTGTGAAATTTCTTTAGGGTTCGTTGGAATGATATAAAATACATTTGTGGTGGAAGAGGATCTTTTGAAAATATATCACATGAATATTTAGTCCTATGTAGACATTAATAACCACAATTCATGATGCTTGGTCAATACCTATATCTTCTACAGAAACTTTCGAGCTCTTGATCTAGGTTTTCTAGGAGTTCTCATTTAAAAATTTTCTTTAACCTTCTTAAGATAAATCTGAGGCATGAGATAGAGATGTATACTTGTTTAGTCAATTTAGTGTTCCTAAATTGATGTCATTAATTGTCAACCCGGGGCTCGTAAGCTGATGAAGTGAAGGTGTACTATATGTACTTAAGCAACCTCTTAAAGCTTTTTATCGTTTGGGGTGTTATTTGTGGTTAATTTATCTTCCTAAGATGGAGTGATGTATTTATAAACAGATGAGTGATGGTGTGTGTAAGGTGAATTCTAGATGAGTGATGGTGTGTGTAAGGTGAATTCTAGATGAGTGAAGGTGTGTGATTAGTGGTTTCTAACTACTTACTGAAAAGGGAAAACTTGAAGGAAATAAATGAATTAAAATGAACTGAAAGCAAAGAACCACTTTCTAATGGCATTAGACACCATTCATGCTGCTGCAAATAAAAGGTAAGAAAATCACTTAAAAGATCAATGATAATGTTATCTCTTCCTAACTCTCTGCCTCTAACATATAGTACTGTGTAAGACACGATTAGGAAGTAGCTAAAGATAAGTCT
>APFE030661042.1:0-16539 GCA_000404065.3 Pinus taeda | reverse complement strand
TAGATGATTACAGAGAGGTGAGTCATCTTTTGGGATCTTGATTAGTGTCCTCTCTCTGATAGTTCCTGCTTCCACTTGGAGAATGATGATCTCTTACTCATCCCTGGTCGAAAACAGTGAGGCAAGTGTCAGAGGGGAAGCTTCTGGAAGATTCCATGATCTTCCACCTCACATTTTTGTCCCTGCCATTTGTCCATTCCCGAACATCGCACCCTACAGAGGAGCAATTCAATATGCATTGCACCTTGTACACTGGGAAGGTGATATGCATCGCACCCTATGTATTGAGCTTTCAGTATGGTCCAGTTTTGACCATTTATGAGCAGTTTTCAGTGGAGAACTTCTGGGAGATGATGTAATCAGCTGACCTTGTTCCTTTAGGAAGTGAAGCAACACTTTTAGGGACTTAGGAGCCCTCAGTTTATGGACATTTATGATTGGGGTTGAAGTGCCAAAAAATGTATATAACACCAAGAAACCCCAACTTCGGGGAAAACCTACAACGATATGTGTATTTTATTATTATTTTGTAGAAAAATATTTTCTTCTAAGAATTACAACAAGGGAGAAACTTCCTAGTTTATCATAAGAAAAATGCTTGTCCACTCTCTAGCTAAATTTATTCTCTTCATGTGCACTCGATCTGTGAAATTCTGGTGTAGACCAACAATTTGATCCACACGTGGAAATAGACCTTTGCACTGGGTTGGAAAGGCTCATCCCTCACTCAATTTATTTTTCCTGGATGCTAAGTTTCATGATCTTCTAAAACCCTCACTCTTCCTTCGCTACTCTCTCACAACTGCTTGTGCTCAACTGACTTGCCACCAATTCACTCTATCTCCTCCTATAATTTCAACCTCAACAGTTAATCACCTTCTCAATGGCTGAGATTAAATCCTGATCAATGGCTGAGATTCAATCATAAGTTAACTTAGGAACTTTTTCTTTTTCCTAACTCTTAACTTTAGAAAATAGTTAGATAAATTAATATTTTGATAAAGTGGTATTATTTTATGTTCTTCTACTAGTATTAGCACTTAGACAAGAAGAACACTTCTTCTATACTCCAATCAACATCCAGATCACTGATGGTTCTATCATATAATAAAATAATTAAATGTAGTTCAACATGGGGAAATAATCATATGTAATTTCTCATTTGTTTAGAATCAATCTTTTAAATTATGTAAATATGTTGTTCAATCCCATGTTTCATCGATTACATTGTATGCATAGTCATGAATTAACATTGTGCTTTCATGCTATCATTATAGTTGTAAAAGCTCTGCAACATTATTTGCAGTAGCTTCAATATACAATAATATTCATGTTTCTATATCACATGGGTCTGAGCATATATTGTGGGAATTATCACTATTGTGGAATGCATTTGATTTTCTGAGAAATTAGTTGTGCGATGAGCTACAAAAGCCTATGATGTTTTCCTCTCTTTTCTCTGTCAAATATGAATAGGTGTGCATATTGATGGTGAACACAACACATTTTGTTGGTCATAATAACAATAATTTTTTTTAATGAATGAATTCTTGAGCTACAATGCTATAATTCGGTTGATTGGATTGTCTCCGTCGACTAACATTTTGCAAATGCCACCTCCAAGCATTTTCATTTCTATCTTTATAGTTTATCACATGAAACTTCAAAAAGCAGATATTCTAGAGACCTTAACTCTAAAGGTAGTGTGAAAATTTGAACAAATACTCTATGTTAGAAACACAATTATCCATATTTCAAAATATTATGTAGTTAAAAAACAAATAGTAAGCATAAATACTAAGAAGTTTTCCATGTAACAAAATACTTGGATGTGCTAATAAAAAGGGCGAAATAATTGCATTTCCTATTGAACACATGGCTATTTTATTTTTCTAGGTTTGTATTTTCCATAAACTATAATACAATATTCCTCCTCTTAGTGGGTGCTAAGTGCTCAACACTTAGATTATGGAAGCATTTTATTCTTATACATTGCCTTCCTATTTTTCTAGTGATTGAATGAGATATAGAGATTTACATGATGTAATGCTTCATATGAATAATAACATGAATTTTTATTTTGCAAGGATCAATTTTCTACTTTGCTATTAATTTATATATTCTCTCGACGTTATTTTCTCTCAATGTCCTCAGAAAATGGTTTTAGGTAATCACTTGCAGACTTGGATGATACAATCCATTTGGGTACAAGAATTTCTAGAGTATAAACAACCTTATTGAATAGAAAAACCCCATTTATGATAAAATTATGTCTTCATGAAGAAATACATATGAAAACACCCTATCTTGAGTGAAATTTTGATTTTCCAAAAGAAGGTTGGAAAATATCTTATCTTGAACAATAGTTGTATCTTCCACAATTGGATCTTAACCAAAGGTGATTGATTAAAGTTGATCAAGATAGGCTCAAAAAGGCATGAATTAGATTATTTTTTCAAACAACAAAGAATCACCAAAGCATAGTAGTGATGTTAACAAAGAATGAGATTTTACTTTGAATAAGTTGAATAAGAGTTTTTCTAGCACAACATATGGAAAATATTTTAAATATTGTCTCTAATAAAATTGAGTCAACCACTCAAATAGGATAAACAAATGGTTGGTTTGGAGAGAAATGAAAATTCACCACTATAATATAGGTTCCTCAAAAAATGCTTTCCAATTTGGCCACTACAAGTTGATATAGTTGGTGTCTACCATAAACAAACAAACATTCACATTTATAGTTAACTTTTAATTTTTATTTTAAAAGTGAAACAAAAGGAAAAAACCAAATGCACCATAACTGCTAATAACCCAACATCATTAGTACAACCATAAAATAAGTTGGGAAATCAAAACCACATGGGGTGAATATGCAACATGATACCATGGAATGATATAATCAATCAAGTTTTAATAACAAGGTATATCATGAATATTAAAATAGTGCATAACCTCTTTTCTCAGAAAAAATATAAAATTTTCAAGATGATGAACTTACAGACACTACTTTGGATTATAGAGTCATGTGAAAAATTTGTGAAAAATGTGAGGATTAGCTATGATATATTCTAGTCCAACATCAGAAATACATTGACAATAATTAAGATTTAGATACTAAAATTTAGATAATTTTGCAATAGTGGAAGCATTAAATCTGTCACATCTAAACTAGAAATGTCAACTTCCATACGAGAGAGTCCCTATGTTACAAGAATTTCAAGCCAACTATATTCCACTCTAGGTTATTCTCCCAGAAAAACATCCTACCTAAACATCAAAAAAAAAAAAAAAAAGGATGTTTATTTTCTTTCATAATAAACATTACTTATGCAGTTTTTTAGTCACACACAATTAGGTAACTCTTAATTGAAGCATACATTTTAAGTATCCATACTCAATTATGTAACTCTTAAATGAAGGGATTGCTTGAAGATTATAGTCTTGAAATGCTTGAAGTTAAGTTTTAGTGACAACTTGAGTATAAACCAACTCATTAATTTTTTTTTGAATTAGATCTCTAGGAAACATACTAAAAGAGCCACATCTACCAATACTCTATATTTCCATACAATACATTGGTCAAATTCTACAAACCATCATCTTAGCCACAAATCTTCACTTAAGGCCTAGCAATTATCCCTTCGATAAATGAAATTGACTAATTTAATGGGGAAGAATAGTTCCCTAGATATTTTTTGAATGGATAACTCTATAAGAGAAGTAGCTTTCTGATATCCTTTGCCAATGTCCACTTCTATACACAAAAGTAGGTTTATTGGCCATTTAAGGTTGATACTTATACTAGACCTCCTTAAACCACCTCACTAAAGGTCTTCTACATTGTCTTGTTGATCTCTTTTCCTTTAACAAGCTCCACCCATGAAGTCTAGGTGAATAATCTCTTGAAAATTCTTTTCCCCTTCTTTATCACCCTCAAAAATGCAACCAAAAATCTGACTCTCCTCCTTTCATGAAAGGATATGTTATAAAGCTAACCTAAGATTGGTATTTTAGGTTGGTTGCAACCATTTTCCACTAAGAAAAATTGGTCCTTACATGTATGAGCCAAACATTAAACCACTATTATTTTGATTCATTTAATGTTATAAATATTCATAAACTAGCACAACCACATTAGTTAATGTGTTTGATATATGCTAATTGACATTATTTTCATATGTTGATTGACATATAAAAGGTGGAAAATGTTGTCGATCGACGTATATCAACCATATTTACAAATGATAGTTGATGGCTAACATGTGTGGGGTCGATTTGTTGACCATGGTTGTCAATAGTTAAAGAGGGTTGATGATTTTGATCATGGTTGATGAGGTTGACCAAGGTTGAATATGGTTGATTAAAGATAACTGAGTTTCACTATTGTCAACTATTAATATAACAACATATTAATGTTACATAAATTTAATAATGTTACATTAATGTTAACCATTGTTGACTGAGGTTGAGCATGTTTGACCATTATAACCATGGTTGACCATCATTTGCCATGTTGAGTATGGCTTGACTATCATTATTCAAGGTTGGCTATGGTCAACCAGGGATGACTATGGTTGGTTGTGGTTGATCATCATTGTTATGAAACCAGCTCAAGAAAAATATAGAAAAGATAGATCAACGCCTTAGAATTCAGCCTCTTCGAGGGGGAAACCTACTTTACATTACATAAATGAACAATTCTTGGATGATACAAATGAAAAGACCTCCTTTCTATATATATGAGTCTAAGGGGTCTAACATAATCAAAGCCGACATAACAATAATAATGTAAGGGCACAATAATAACAATAGTGGGCTTCTATGGGGCACAATAGTAACAATATGGGCACTACATGGGTACATCAATATAATAAGTGGTTTGTACTAATAACAATAAGGGTTACACTAGTATTATAGGGCCTAACATGCCCCTCTCCTTCAAAAAGCGTTGTCCTCAACGCTTGAGTAGTTCTTGATGCTTCTATATAAAATTCTTGTCCTCCCATGTGGAATCTTCAGCGGGTAAGTTCTTCCACTTGATGAGATACTCTGTAATTGATTGATTTCGTAGCTGTCGGGTTCTTGTTTCTGTGACTGCTCCAAGTTCCAATATGATTTTTCCTTCCTCTTCAATTTCTGGAAATATTCTTTGAATTGGGATCTTTTTTGTATATTTTGAATAAGTGGCCAGACCCTTCCTTTGTCCTTCTTCCCATTCATCCTTGCTTCGTTTATCCAATCTAGTTGGGATAGTAGAATTGGCACACAACAAATGCATCACATACTCATCTCTTTCTTGAGAGTGCATCTGCCACCGCGACTTGCTTCCCTGTTTTGTAGATGATTTCAAAGTCATAACCCCACATATTTGTGACCCACTTTTGTTGCTCTTCAGAGGATAATCTTTGTTCTAAAAAGTATTTAAGGCTATCATGATCCGTTTTTACCTTGAAGTGTCTCCCCATTAGATAGGGACGCCATTCCTTAAGTGCATGGAGTATTGCCAACATTTCCTTCTCATAAATAGCTTTTCTTAAAAACTTTCCCTTGATTGGACAAATTTCAAAAGCAATGGGTCTTTCATCTTGCATTTTTCTTGATTTTAGGAGATCTATCTTGAAATGATGGTAAGTTTGTACTTTCAGATCTTTAAGTTCTGAAACTCTGACCTGTAGTAGCCCTCTGCGTCCTCTTTCCAATGCCACAAGTCTGACCCAAATTGGATTCTCCAAGGAAGCGTTATGCGAAATCTCCCACAGTGACTTGATTATAGACTAGTTCAGTAGAGCGAACTTGTATGAAGTTTCACGTGTCACTGTTTCAACATTAGGCTCTGAAAAATATATACAAGAAACTACAGTCCGTCCTCTTTTTGTACCTTCTTACTAAATTTCAATCTGATGCTCAAAGAGAAAGTTATGACGATTTTCCCTAGGTCACCTGTTTGGAATGTAATTCAAGAGTCTGCAAAAAGACCAACTTCCTCATATTATATATTTGCAAATATAGTGCACAAAGCTATGAAATTTGGACCCAAGGTTCAACGTGATGTCTTCTCAAATGGGTTTCTTTTTTAGCATCTGAAACGTTGCAGAAAAAGTTATAGCAAAAATGCCATGATGACCTATTTGGAGTAGCGAAACCCTAGAATCCAAAGCTCGGATACCAAATGTTATGGAACCAGCTCAAGAAAAAGATAGAAAAGATAGATCAACGCCTTAGAATTCAGCCTCTTCGAGGGGGCAACCTCCTTTACATTACATAAATGAACAATTCTTGGATGATACAAATGAAAAGACCTCCTTTCTATATATAGGAGTCTAAGGGCTCACAATATAACCCAGCCGACCTAACAATAATAATATGAAGCCACAATAGTAACATTAGTGGGCTTATATGGGGTACAATAGTAACAATATGGGCACTATGTGGGTACATCAATATAATTAGTGGGTTGTACTAATAACAATAAGGTGTTACACTAGTAGTATAGGGGCCTAACAAGGACCTCTCGTTCCATAGACAAATCTGGGGGCTTTTCAAGGTTCCAGCCAGCCTAGCGTGAGTCTTGCCAGACTAAAATGTCCCACAGGGAATGCAATCCAGCATCATTCATCCATATGCACATCGCTTGGAGAGAGTGACACTCTCCTAGTGGCTCATTGTTCATAACTATCTGTCCAAAGGTTGATCCTTTTTCCATTGCTGGGAATCCAGTAGGCGTGAGAGTTAATAAGTGGACAGGCTTTGTTGTAGAGCTTTAGAAAGGGCGAATTAGGGAGTGGCAGAGGGTGATCTCGACAGCGGAAGCGCTGGCCTTTGAAGTATTTTTTCCAAAGAGCTAATTGTGCCCAACCAAGGTTAGGTGCAATAATTCTCTAGATGCGCTTAGCTCCCATTGCAATATTATGATATCCAAGATTTTTGAAGTTCAAGCCTCCTTCCAAGAGCGATTTGGAGATGGATTCCCAATTGACTAACGAAATCTTATTCCCATTTTGCTTGCCCCCCTTCCAAAAAAAATTTCGAATGATCTCCTCCATTTTTCTGAGGATGCTAGTGGGAGCGAGAAGGACTGAAAACTGAAATAAGGAGAGACTGTTAAGGATTGATTTTATGAGAACATATTTACCAGCAATGTTAAGCCAGGAAAAGCCCCAGGCAAGCAACTTGTTCTTGAATTTCTCCAATTTAGGGAGCCAATCTCTGTTGAAGGCTCTTTTAAGAAATATAGGTAGGCCTAAGTACTTGAAGGAAGTCCAGTTTGAGGAGGCTGCGAAACCAAAGGTTCTGGAAATGGAATTGAGCAAGCTGGAAGTGGTGTTCCAACAATAGATATGGCATTTGCCATTGTTTAGTCTCCTTCCCGAAACCAAACAAAATTAATCTATAACTCCTTTAAATCTGGAGGCTATAAGCACAGAGGTAGCTCCCAATAACAAGGTGTCATCCGCAAAGAGGGCATGACTTATGTTTTTAACACCTCTTGCTATACAAAGCCCAACAATTTCCTGATCCATCACTTTTTTGTCTAAATAAAAACTGAGGCCAGAGGCTTGAAGAACAAATAGAAGGGGTGAGAGAGGGCACCCTTGCCTGAGCCCTCTCGTGGCTTTGAAGAAGTCAGCAGCTCTGCCATTTACTAATGGAACAATCCAAGGCTCCGAAATGCAGGCCCGAATCCAATTTATAAATTTCTCATCAAATCCAAGCTTATGTAAGACTTTCAGCAGAAAACTATGCTTAACTCTATCAAAAGCATTTGCTAAATCAAGTTTGACAACCATACCTTTTTCATTGCGACTCAAGCTTGAGTGAATTGCCTCTTGGACCAGAATGAAATTGTCCACTATCTGTCTACCTTGAATGAATCCTCCTTGGCTTTTCGGAATGACTTTGGGGAGGATGAGCTTGAGTCTGTTAGCGATGACTTTGGTAATCAGTTTGTAGCCAAAATTCAAAGAAATTCTTAATAATAATAAAAAAAACAATAAAACCTTAAAGGCTAAAACCTACTTGCTTTAAAAAAAATTCTAGGTTACCTACACTCATGAAAATGTTGTCTATGAATGTCAAACTTGACAATGAGGGAGAGACCAATACGGATTAAGTTAACTTTAAGAGGATACTAGGAATAGTATTGTTAATTTATATACAACACCACTATTTTTTTAATAATATTTTTCATTTGTATTTGTTTATCTTTATCTTCACAAATTTAATATATTGATTTTTTATTTATACAACACACAATTAAATTATATAAATTTATAAACACTTCTATTTATAAAATATAAAGTTAAATAATATGTGTGTGGTGTGTTGAGAGAGAGAGAGAGAAAAGAACATTCTTTCTTCCAGCCCCAGTATGGAAAGAATATTCATGTCTTTGTAATAATTTTCATCGTCGGTCAATTACAAAAAAGTAAAATAAATTAAAAATTTTAATATGTATATTTTCAGAGTTAATCTAAGATTTTTGCCCATGAAGATGGGTAAAGTGTCAGCCTGAAACATCAAAAACCTCAATGAGTCTACACAATACTCTAGAAGAATTTCACAACATCAAAAAATTAACAATTAAAATATAATTGAATTAGAAAGAAAAGAAAGTAAAAAGGCTTTGTTAAATCCATGGGCTAACATCATGGATTATCAATACCATGTGCCCAAACAACTGTAATTTATTTGACTCCCTATGTAACATTCTAAAAGCATGAAGAAGTCAAAATACTATATATATTTTATTTTTAATTTGATGTGTCATTAGTCAACAAATGTATACCCGATACCATGTTATTAATAACATGTGCCCAAAAAGAAATCTAACAAGATATATATATTATATGTATATATATATATATATATATATAATTGCTATACGTAGATTCATCAAATGTGATTTACCAAAGCACATTAGAGGGATCAAAATGTCTGAGGTGCAAACCTCTTTAAATGAAAAGATATTTGATATTGATTTTTTCAACACTTGTAGATCTGGATTAGATGGATCTAGTTGTTATAGAATGAAATATAATTATTTCAATAAAATATAAAATTAAATATAAAAGAAACATATGTAAATTTAAAAAATATTTTATATTTTTAATAAAATATTAAAATGTACATATTTATATTTAAAAATAATAATAATCTTTGTGCCAAGAGGTGCTCTCTAGCTCAGTGTGGAAGAGATTTAATGTCATGTGTTGTCCTGTAAACATTTTAACTCCAGACTACAAACTTCTATGATTTATAATTTTATGAGATAACACTTATTGTATCACATTTGAAGTTTTGTTGTTCACATGTTTCAAACCACTAAGTGTGGTTCATCATCAGCACGTGGATAAGATAAAATAAAATAACAAAATAAATATAACCCTATAAAAATAAAATAAAAAAGACCCATGGTGTTGAGAACCTATGGTATTCATGTAGAATATTGCCTATTTAAAGGGGGGAAATAAACTAGCCTAGATCCATCTTAACTTTGGATCTACCAAGTGCTTAAAGGAATCAAATATATTTTCACTATAAAAGAGATTTGCATCTCAAGAGATTTGATCCCTCCGGGCAAGATGGATCTAGGCCGGTCTCTACAACGAATATAGATAGATGTGTAGGTTTAATGTAAGTATGTAAACAATTTTAAATGTCGGGTTAATTAAAAAATAGAAAAATAAAATAAAAGTGATATATGGGATGAGTGAAAACATTTAAATGTTGGTTTAATTAATAATAAAAAATTTAAATTAATAAACAATCAATTTTGTTATATTTTTATTTTGTGAATAGACTTTGTAACAATACCATAGGCCAATACCATGGCTTATCAATATACCCAAAAACCATAACTTATTTCACAACCAAAATATTTATAACAATATGACAAGATTCTTAACCATGGATATTCACCCACATTTTAGGGTGGATATTATTAACTTGTAATTTAATTAGGCTTTGTTAAAATACCATGGCCAATACCATGGCTTATCAATACCACATGCCCAAAAAAACATAATTTATTTCCCAATCAAAATATTTTAGAACAATATGAAAATATTCTTAACCATTGATATTCACCCCCACTTTACCATGGATATTATTAACTTGTAAATAGACTTTGTTACAATACCATGGGCCAATACCATGGCTTATCAATACCACATGCCCAAAAAACATAATTTATTTCACAATCAAAATATTTTATAACAATATGACAAGATTCTTAATCATGGATATTCACCTTCACTTTGTCATTGATATTATGAACTTGTGAATTGGCTTCACCATAATGGCATGGGCTAATACCATGGCTTATCAAAACCACATGCCAAAAAATCATAACTTATTTCACAATCAAAATATTTTTCAACAATATGACAAGAACCATGGATATTCATCCCCACTTTACCATGGATATTATTAACTTGTAAATAGGCTTTGGTACAATACCATAGACCAATACCATGACTTATCAATACCACATGCCCAAAAACCATAACTTCTTTCACAATCAAAATATTTTATAACAATATGACAAGATTCTTAATCATGGATATTCACCCTCACTTTGTCATTGATATTATGAACTTGTGAATAGGCTTCACCATAATAGCATGGGCTAATACCATGGCTTATCAAAACCCCATGCCAAAAAATCATAACTTATTTCACAATCAAAATATTTTTCAACAATATGACAAGAACCATGGATACTCATCCCCACTTTACCATGGATATTATTAACTTGTAAATAGGCTTTGGTACAATACCATGACTTATCAATACCACATGCCCAAAAACCATAACTTCTTTCATAAGAAAAATATTTTATTTTAATTTAATTTTATACCAATTTTTTAATTAAAGCTAAATGGAAAAATGTTATAATTACTTTTAAGATATATCTAAATCCTCTATCTTCACAACTACCAAAAATATTCTATAGAAATTAAATTAAGGTTTTAATAAAATTGAAAATGAGAATACTTTCATATTTAAAGATGTATAATTTATATAATATAAATAATATTAGTAAGAACCAACATAGATTCATCTTAACTAAGGATCCAAGTGATGACAACAAGAAGTGAAGGGGGGAGGGGAGATAATGACAAATTTTGAGGGAAGAGAGAGAGAGATAAAGAGTTGAAGGGGGAGAGAGAGGGAGAAAAGAACAAAGGAGGGATGGAGAGAGAGTGGGGGAGAGAGGAGAGGAGGGAAGAGAGAGAGAGGGAGACACATAGATGAAGGGGAGAGGGAAGGGATAGTGATAGAGTTGGAGAGAGAGAGGGAGACACATAGATGAAGGGGAGAGGGAAGGGATAGTGATAGAGTTGGAGAGAGAGAGAGATGGAGGGAGAGAAAGGACTCAAGAGAGAGAAAGAGATAGAGATGGAGTTGCAGGGGGGAGAGAAGGAAGGAAGAAGAAAGACACAGAGGGAGAAAGGTGGAGGGAGAGAGGGAGTGACGAGGGAGCAATTAAGAGAGAGTGAGGGAGAGATGAGAGTGGGAGGAAAGAGAGAGAAAGAAGCAAAGAAGGGGAAGAGAGAGAGGCAAAGAAGAAGAGGGAGGTAGGTAGGGAGAGAGAGAGAGATAAATATGGAAAGAGAGTGTGTATGTTTGGATGTGAGATAGAGAAAGTGAATAAGAAAGAGACACATAGATACAAATATAGATATTAAATATCTTTATATAACCACCATAGATCCATATTAACCGGCGATCTATCAAGTTCTGAGATGGATCAAATCTCTCGAGGTGCAAACATTTCCTCAAGTTTTGCACTCAAAAAAGAGGTTTGCACTTGGACAGGTTGGATGCCTCTTGGCGCTTAATAGATCCAGGGTTAATATGGATCTAGGATGGTTGTATCGAGAGATGTTCTCTAGCCATGCAAGAGATGTTGTAATGTCTTTTCCTGTTATGTAAACATTTTGACTCCATGAAAATACATTAAAATGAAAATAAAAATGGAATTAAATAAATAAAAAGATCATTGTAATGTAATGTAAACATTTTAACTCCATCAAAATAAAATAAAAACAACCCTGTGTTACAATAAAAATTATACGTTATTATTTTATTTTATTAATTTTTGTTGAGTAGTTAAGTTAAACTTGACTTAGTCAAGTTACTTGTGGTTTTTGAACTCGAAGTTTATGAGAACCCATGGTTTATGTGGAATATAACCTATTTCAATGGAGGAATTAAACCAAGCTAGATTCTACTTAACCCCAGATCTACCAAGCACCAGGGATCAAGATATAAGTGATTTGATCGCCATTGGTAGATCCTAAGTTAAGATGGATCTAGGTTACTTTATATATATTATACCATATACACTTAAATTATATAGATTTTTATTTATAATGGTTAATAAAGTTCATAAATCTCAATCATACTAAAAGATATATATATATATAATAATATATTATATATATATATATATAGATATATCGATACCATGAATTAGCAATAAACAGCAACTCAAAAACCACCCTAACTTAACCAAAAAATATATATATCTATCGGAACGATGAATTAGCATAAACATGCAACCAAAACCACCCTAACTTGACCAAAATGAATTATATACTAATTAAATAAATTTATTCAAATGTTAATTTAAAGATTTAAAATAAAAATAAATATTTTTTTTGTACTTTTACCGGAACAAAAATGTTATTTAGTGTTCGAGTTTTTGACATTTTAAATTCAAAAAATTGGACCTAAAATTTTGAAAATAAAATTTTTGATTTAATCACCAACTTCCTAGTGGGAGCTACAATTTGCCAATTATTTTTTAATTAACATATATTTCTCATATATATTTAACTTTTAAGATATTATTGAATATTAACTTCTATTATAAAACATATAAATAAAATAGAAGATATATTTCAAGTACTATCTAAATAGTTAATATATAATGAGAAATAAATGTACATTAAAATATTGCAATTGTTAGCCCACTAGGAAGATGGTGAATTTTAAATCAACATTTTTTATTTTCAAATTTTTAATTGTCCAATTTTGTGAATTTAAAAGTTGTCAAACTCGAACACTAAACATTTTTGTTCGGTAAAAGTAAAAAAAAATATTTATTTTTATTTTTATCTAATTAAATTTGAATAAATTTATTTAATTAGTATATATTCATTTTGGTCAAGTTAGGGTGGTTTTTGAGTTGCATGTTTTATGCTAATTCATGGTATCGACCATGGTATAAAATAAAAATAAAAATAACTTCATGGTATTCACCCAAGGTATGAGACCCTGTGGCATTGACCCATGATATTCATATGAAATATTTCATATTTAAAGGGGAAAATTAAACCAACCTAGATCCATTTAACTCTGGATCTACCAAGGGTCGAGTGGGATCAAATATCTTGAGATGCAAACCTCTTTTAGAGTGAAAAGAGATTTGATCCTTCTCAGTGCTTGGTAGATCTAGAGTTAAGATGGATCTAGGTTGGTTAGTTTAAATCCTCCATAAGTTATAAGTTAATTGAAAAAAATACTTATAAAATATTATTTAACTTAATGAACCTGTGACCTTTTCGCATGAAGTGACTTAACAAAACACCCATTCACAATGAATCCAAAGCCTCATGGACATTTATTTCATATTCATTTTTTTTTTCAAAAGGCCAAAACCCTTACATAGATCTTCATGTTCAGGAATTAAACTACTTTCAGAAGTCCATACTATCGCTAGCCTATTCTTATGGCTATTTTTACCTACAGTTCCAAACAAATGCTTGCTATAAATGTTACAAAAAAGACCTAACAAAAGCTTGTATCTACATAACATCAAAAAAATTCAAACTGTGAAAATTTATGTGGCAATGGAGGACCATTCTTCAGTGGTTTCTCCTAGGAGTTGGATGCATCATTCTTTTCTTGTTGTACTTACCCATGAATTACTCTGGATTTGAGTTGGTTCCTACTTCTTCCTTGTTGTATTAGATACCACTGTTGGAGTTGTCCTTGAATTTTGTCAAATTAATTTCTATTGATGTCCATTGTGAACAAATCTCAGCTTGAAACATCTCCATCTTGTGCTACAAAAAATTGAATTCGGTGTTCATTAGCAGTTCGTAAATCTCCCTCTCCTTTTCTTCTGTGAATCCCGTGTCATTCAATGTGTCAATAATCCTTCAAGTGACTCCAACAATTTTCTCAAAAGTTGGTTCAGATGAGCTTGTTCTTCGTCATGAAAATGACAACCACCTCTGCTCATGAATGGAAAAAGGAAAAGGTGGTTGAAGCATAACCACTGTGAACCATATATCACCTCTATTTCCCCTGTCTTTCTATCCTATAGCATTGAATTGCAATGCATCCAAATCCATCTTGAAATCTTGGTTTCTTGCTTGAAATGATGTTCAAAAGATACAGAGGGGTAACAATAGGTGTTGTCTAACGAGGCGGAGGAATTGCTCGGATGGTCAAAAGTGGCCGAAGTCCAGGCAATTTTTTTTTTTTAAATCTTGTAGAGACAGTGCTTGAATCATGTTTTTGATGGTGGAAGTGGATTCAGCACCATCAAAAACGTCTAGGACACCTAAAATTTTGAAGTTTAACAATTATAACTTGGATTTACAAAAATCGTTGCCAAATTTTCTTCAAATATACTTGGAATTTCCATAACTTTCCAAGCAATTCCTCCAGCTAGTTAAACTACGCGGTAACAATAAGTTCAGCATGTGCCAAATTGTATGTTATAACAAAGTCAACGCTCTGATCACTTGTGTGATCTTTTTCCTCCCTCGAAATCTTAAAATTTGAGACCACCTTCGTCCGCGTGTGAATTCCTCCATACACCAAATGTTAATCTTGATAAGGCAAGTGTTCACATTTATTGATTTGCATGGTTGGAAAGTAAATGTTGGCCGCCTTTCCAATGCAACTGCCAAATTACTGTCCGTGAACCATTTGCCCGAGGGATATATAACTTTGCTAAACCCCTTATTGCTTTCTTATCCTTCAATTCGTCTATGTAAACCTTTATAACCATAATTTTTTACCTTCAAATGAAGAGGTGTGTTCAATATTCGATGATCCACTTCTAGGAATCCCTTGTTTCATGATAGTTCTTTTGTTGGTCGATGAATCTAATTTTTCTTTCAAAATTTTCTATAAATATGAAAGAATTATATTGGTTCAATCTCAATATTTGAAGTGAAATTATCTGTAAAATGGGAGAGAGAGTCAAGTTTTGTGACTTTTCAGTTTTCCACACATGATGAATCACAATTATAGTCTCTAAACACTAGGATTTTGGAAGTTTTTTTGTAATTGTTGTTTCTAGTCCTTGCCATAACACAAGATGTTCAACTTGATTATTGGATACTACTCTTAGGCCCCAAGCATGTTGAGTTTCTATTTGATCTTTGGCAAGTTGTTCAGCTTGATTATTGGATACTACACCTAGGCCCCAATCATGTTGAGTCTCTATTTGATTTCCAGGACAAAAGATAACCCCTCTCGCTCCTATCATCCCTAGTAGATTTCATATTCACTAAAATAAACTTTATGCATAATGTATTCATCCTCTTTTTATACGCTATACATGATGTAGAGTTGTTTTGTGAAGAACTATCTATTATTTAATTATTTTTTTCATTTATAGTAAGTTGTATTGTTTACTTTGCATATATAGAGCTAATGAACTATTATTAATTTTTTTAGTTTACTTTGTATTTATAGAATTGGTGAAAAATGTTCATTAATAATATTTAATAATCAATTATATAGATATATATAATTCAGTTGTCAAACTAATAGTGGGGACAACCATTACTAGTTGTTATTCACAAATGCAGGTTGACTCATCAATATTATTCAAAGAAAACTAGGTCACTTGTAATTACCTATGAGTGGTCCTTAAGGGGGAATGTTGGCTTTCATTCCTATGAGATGCCTCTAGGTCTTGTGTCCTTAACCTATTTCCTTATGTCTTGTCTGAGGAAGACAAGCTTTTAGCCAAGCACAAGTCGTTTTAGGACATAAATAATTATACTTTATATTATAAATTATTTATTTAACTTTAATATTATTCTTAATAATCTTTTATTTAAAATTTATGTAAAGTTTAAACATTTTACTAAATTATTTATAAAGCATTGTTCTTGTCATAATTTAATTTTTCTAAATTGTGTAGGTTGTTTAATTATATTTTCTAGTTGTCTAAATACATTTATGCATTCAAAAATGGATTTTAAATAACAAAAAAAGTATTTCTCATATTTCAACCAAAAACACTAAAACATAGAATAGTTAGAGATCATTGTTTCTACACCATCCTAGATCTAATTTAACTCCAGACCTACCAAGCACCAAGAGGGAGAAAATCTCTCTCTTGAGGTGTAAACCACTTTTACACTAAAAGAGATTTGATCCCTTTGGGCAAGTAGATCTAGAGTTCAGATGGAGCCTTCAAATAAGCCACACTAGAGAAGAATATCATAGGAAAAAAACCATAGGTTAAAAATACCATGGGAAAAACCATGGATTGGA
>APFE030661035.1:0-27673 GCA_000404065.3 Pinus taeda | reverse complement strand
ATATAAATAATAAAGATAGTTTTTTTGGATTTTTTTATAAATAACTCATTTATCAACCATTCTTATTAATTTATAAGGTAAAAGTTTCAATCCCTTTTTTTTAAGTGTAGTCTAAGGAATTTGACAACACTATTATTGGTGACATCTCACAATATTATGTTATTTAAATTGTATTTTTTAATGTTAAAAATATGTTCAACCCTTCTAACATCACCCAACCCAAGAACTTAAAAATATGATTTTACACATTCCTCAAAAAAATCAATACAAAAATCTAATTAGAAAAAAGTCAAAACATGGGCTCACACCACAACAACTTCAAACTATTTTTTTTTAGCATTTCTAAAAAAATTAACTGAAAAATGTGAGTGAAAAAATTCCAAAAACTACCTCACACTACTATCTTAGAGAACTCCATTTTTTATCTTTAATATTATAATAATTTTAACACCTAACCAATCAGAGTAAAATAACCATGTTACCTTTCTTTATCCTATGATAACTATTACAAAGAAGTGTCTTTGATTGGGGAATGACTTGAACCTTGATTCAAGGGTTTACATAATATTTCATAACATGTTTATCACCAATGGAATTGCCACCCATGGGCTATTAAAAAAAAATTGAAAATAAGAACCTAAGAAAATAAAAAGTCTTAAATGTGGGTCTTAAAGTATGTCTTAAAATTGTTTCTACGAGAGTAAGAACTTATCTTTGTTAAAAATAAAAAAAAAATCTATTAATAAATCAATACTTTGAGACATTTGGCGAAAATGATTTTCCCCTAACATTATTATCCTTATCAATTATCCTTGGTAGATAAGGCTAAAAATGACACATCCTAAATGCAAGAATTAGGTAGAGAGACTTCTGAGATTATTCGAAATGGAGTGTTACAGTGAGCAACTTTATAACACACAAAAAATGAACCATATTTGCCAAAAACTTCAGTATTGGTGGTACCCTGGTCGGATTTGATGTGTTCTTTTTTCACAATATCGCATCTTGCCAACAACATACACTTTCTGTCGCTTTCCTGGTGGTCCTTTATGTTTTCCTCGCTGACGCTTAGTGAAAGAAACCCTGCGAAAAATCGCCTTTAATTTAGCCATTTTAGCTAAAAATAAATTGAGGGGTGGGAATCCAAATGTAGCGAAGATTATATGAGGGAATACCTACCAACCACATTACTTTTTGAGTTTCCCAAATCCTTGCAGCTACCTATTGTCCTTCACCCTAAAATTATGTTATGTTTTATCTACCAATCAACGGCCCTCATCAACTACCAATTAACTGCAAAAATTGTCACACCAACTAGGCGGAGCCCCTGGCTATGGAGCGTGCTGACAAAGTATTTGTTAGGCATATAATGTTTTGTTATGCTGCTAAGTTCAGTCAAGTGATATGTTAAGAGTTTTATTAGGCGATGTAATTGCGCAGCTAATTTGTTGTTAGACGATTGATTAGGTGATATAATTATGTAGGTATATTGTATAATTGGATTGATTACTATCCACTGCTGGACTAAATCTGAAGAAAGGTGTTATTTCCATTTGAAAAGGCTTTTTTTTTAATTGTATAATATGACAAAATTGTTTTATTAAAAGATATATATTTTTTAAAAATAACTAATTATATATATAATATTATATATTATATCTATTATTAGATTATAATAAAGTATTTACGAGTGAATTATATGGTCTAAATTCTAAAGTTCTTAGAATTATTATGAATTATTATTTTAAAGTTTTCTTATTACAATTCTTTAATTAATATAATAGTAAACTATATATATTAAATATGTATTATAATATGTACGGTGTGTCTATATTTTGAATAAAAGTTTTTTTTTCTTTCTATGTTTATATTTAAATTTAATATATTTGTGAAAGTTTTTTTATTTCTAAATCTAATAGGAGGTATTGTTGACTTTTTTTCTTTTTAATTGAGGGTCTAGATTGAATTTCAATGGAATATGCTTAGCATATATTTCATCTGAATGATTATCAACTATTGCAGTGTGTTACAGAGCTTGTTAGATTACATTGACTTTTAATAATAATAATAATAATAATAAAATTGTGCCAAGTGGCTTTCCCCCACCAATTTCTTAGAGATTTGACATTATTCCAATTCTAATAAATTCATATTCTAATTAGATGGTGCATCTCTTATCTACATATTAAACTGAATAATAAGACCAGTCTTTCAAGATGAACCACCGTTGCTGGTTCTGGTTCGAAACGTCGATCAACAAGAAATCTAATGCGATGAATCCAGAAAATGATCTACACAGTTATGAAGTTGGCAGAAACCTCGAAGACAAAAATGATCCATTTTACAATAAGATGTGTAATTCCTTTTTTTTCTCAAGTTAAATTAGATTAGGCTCCTCGCACCAATTTCCTAGGAATTTGAGATTATTCCAATTCTAATCATTTCATATTCTAATTAGATGAGAAAATTATGGGCCATTTTACAATAAGATGTGTAATTCCTTTTTTTTCTCAAGTTAAAGTTGACCCATAACCTTTTTATACACAATTAATCAGGTAAATGTGTGCATTGGTAAGACATTCTTCTTGTTGCAATAGGTTTTTTTGTTATATCAACCACATTAATATTTTTAATGTGGTTGTACTGGTTATTAATAATTATTAGTTGGATGGTAGTGATTTAATCTTCATAGTAATACACAAAAATGAATAATTGAGATTCTTTTCCAGAGTAATTATGCCCCTTTTATTTTTTTAATTAAATCGATTAATTAAAAAAAAATGTAATATGAACAAGTGTCATATGAAGTGTATTATGACTTTTTGGGCATGTGGTATTGATAAGCCATGGTATTGACCCATAGCATTATAATAAACCCTATTTACAAATTAAAAATCTCATAGTAAAATAGGGCTAAATATCCATGCTAAAGAATCATATGCCATGTTTTTTTAAATACATATATGTTTAATTTATGTATAATATTTTTTTTATTATATTAATTTTAAAAAAATTATTTAGTTAGTTTTTATGATTTTTTAAAATTTTAGTAATATGAGATGTATGATGAAGTGTTTTGGGATTTATTATGGATTTATGCTCATGGGGTTTACTATCCATTTAATTTATATAGCTATAATATTATAAAAGTTCAAATCTCTATTAAACAATACGAATTGCAAAAGCATTTCATCCATATTTACATTAGCACATTATAACAAACCAAACTTATTTTCAAAATTTATTTTCCTAACATTTATTTCATATTCTCATATAGATTTATGAAAATAATAATTTGCTAAAAAATTATATAAAACCAATTTAACTTATCTTAGTCGTCCTAAAATATAATCATCACTATTATTCAAAGTGTAAAAAGATATTATCCACCAAAATTATTGCTTTCTCCCTGATGGTTAATAACCCTGGTAATATGTACATTCATAAAATTTTCCGCATCTAAATTACCACTAATATATCTATATATATATTTATTATAACACAAAACCAGTTCAAGAATTGTTTCTATAATTCCACACATTTATATCATATAAATTTATAAAGATAATAATTTGCTTCAACTCTTTATGTGCAGTCAATTTAACCTTGCTTAATCATAATCTTAAAATATAATCAATCATTATTATTAAGTATAGAGGTTATTATCAACCAATGGTATTTACAGGTTATTGCTTTCTCCCCTGCGGTTAATTTAGTCATTTTGATATATAGATTTTTAAAAAAATTACATCTAAATTGTCCAAACAAAATCCACCGGATAGGAAAAATACAAAATATAAGAAGCAAAAGTTGAATGGTTAAACTAAATACATGGGTTTTTAAAAAAAGATATTAAACATATTAAATGTTTTTTTATATGATTTTTTGAATTTAAATTATATCATTAATATCTCTTTGAACCTTTTATCACACTAATTACCATCATCAATATATCTTAAAATTTTTAAAATTTTTTATTGAGTATGGTAATTAATATTAATTAAGAGAAGCATAATCATACAAAACTTAAAACAAAAAAGATATATAAATATATAATTAATATTTTTTAATAAAAAAAACACGAAACCTACTCATTAAAAAAAAATTAATAAAGAAATAAGAAATACCAAAATAATAGTAACATAGAAATAACTTCAACAATAATGAAATTTATATTATATAAAAAGTATAATATATTTTTTTATTAAAAAAATTACACCAACTTTCGCTGCTGATATTTTATTTAGAAATAATGTTATTTTCCTTAAGATAGGTTAGGTTGGATAATACATTTAATCACATGAATCTGAAAATCCGTTATATTGTATAATTGTATGCTTGTAAGGTCTCTCTGCCACCACCAAACCCACCAACTTCATTTTCATTCAGGCTGGTACGAGGTACCTTCCTACCTAGTGTGCTGGTGAAAGCAACTACCTTCCTACCTAGTGTGCTGGTGAAAACAACTACCCAAAGGAATGGGTCATGGCCTGAGTCTCTCTGACACATCACATGCTCCTACGTCAGCATTTCATCAATCCCTGTCAGCTTGGAGGTTTTCATGTCCTATTTCCATCAAATAAGAATGGTTAGATTTCAAACGTGTCTCAGTCTGCCTTTTCCTTTTGTTAAACAAAAAAACATAGAAATAACAAAGTGCGTCAGCATGTGAATGGGGAATGGAATGTAGTGTAATGGAGGTGAATATATCTGACATAATCACTTGCGTTCTTATTGGCCAGATATCTAATAAGTTTTTTTCTAATTTAAGATAGGATAGAGATATGTAATTTAAAGTATCATAGAGATCTGTACTTTTTTAAGGTTTAATTAATAATAATAAGAAAGAATATATACAATGTCACATTTTAAAATAATATTTAATAACAAAAATAATTTTATATGTTATATAAAATAAGGAAATTAAAATATTCTTGTATAGTTTAAAATCTTTTATAAGATGTATTGTCAAAATTATATAGATCTATGTTTATTTTCATAACTTAAGAGTAGAGAAAGTCAATCTACTTGATCTTACTAAAAGCCATAGAGGAATCAAATACTTGAGTTGCAAAATTTCCTCAAATTTTTAACTCTGAAAAAAAAAAATTGCATGTTAATTAATTTAAACCATCTAAGGCCTTGTAGATCCTCGAATTAGATAACTATTCTATTATTATTTAGAGTCGAAAAATTTTTTCATTTTATTTGAATTTTTATTTAATTTTAAAAATACTATATATATAAATTAAAATTCATTTTAAATTTAAAAATACAATTTAAATAACATTATTAGTCCCTGCTGGGACTATTAGCGTTCGATCTGTGGTTGACTCCCTATTAATTTGGGTTGACCAGAGCATTTAATTGTTGTTTTTTCGCTTTTACCCAAAGTTTTATTTTAGAGCCTTGATGTTTCTTGCTTTTTATCCAAAGTTTTATACTGGAGGTCTTATTGCCGGGTTGCTGAATTTCCAAATCCAAAAAAAAAATTTAACCAAAGTTTGGATGGCTTGTTTAGCTTAAGACATTCGGAGCTGAACATTTTAAGCACAGGGTAGTTTGTCCTAAGTTTTTGGTACGTGTTCTAAGTGTCCTACATGTAGGACACATGTTTGCATATGGTTTAACTGGGCCAGATGTTTGGAGATCGCCGTTGAGCCCGCATAGAAGGATATGCCCCTGCGTTCAGGTAACGAACCCTAGGTCCTGTGCTTTCAGTTTGTCCCTGCAACCATTTCGAGTCGAGATCTAAAACTGGCCACGGACAAACCTTTTCACTTGGGAGGAGGTTTTACTATTCAGGTCGCTTGCCAGTATTTTCATTCTCTCAGAGTTTACTTCTTGTTTGAGTTGCGCATGCTGTTACAGAGTGTCCAGTTATCAGACAGTTTTACTCTGGGGTTTTTCCAGGTTCCCGCTGTTACAGAGTGTCCAGTTATCAAACAGTTTTACTCTGGGGTTTTTCCAGGTTCCCGCGGATGACGCTCTCTCCCGTTCCAAGTAATTCATGATCACGACACCTCTTTTATTAATTCGCTCCATGACCGGGTTTCCTGGTATCTTATTAGGTTTAATTCATGAATTGAAATTCTTCTCGCAGGTTGCGCTCTCCAGATAGTAGAAGGTGTACTCTTCAATACCCAGTTCCAGATAACCGGAACCCTTGCCCTAGGTAAGATGAATGCACCCATTTTTGTTTTACGGTTCATTATCATTTATACACATGATTATTTTAGGGTTTTCACCTCACACCTTTCCCTTCTCAGGTATGCTTCCACTGGGGTTCGCGAGTCGGTAGCTTCTCAACACTAATATCCTTGGCTTCACAGGTGCTCTTTATTGACTTACTTGCAGCCTTACAGCAGGTTAAAGAATTATAGGAAGAGGGTTTACATTCTTATGTTATACCGAACTGAGTAGTTTGTAAATTTCATACTGTAATTAATAATAAAATTAAGTGTTTAACTAATACATCGATTGCTATAATCAGAGTTAATGTTTCTCGTTATTCTGAGGAGGCAAGGCTTGATCTATATATATTTCATACTGTAATTAATAATAAAATTAAGTGTTTAACTAATACATCGATTGCTATAGTCAGAGTTAATGTTTCTCGTTATTCTGAGGAGGCAAGGCTTGATCTATATATAACATTAACTGGGCAGAAGAGCACACCTGGCTGAAACGTTTGGTTAAATGAATTCAAAAATTTTGTTTCAGAGACACCTACTTGTCTCACATCAAGATCTAAAAATCTGATTTTGGATGCAATTTTAGATGCTTGTGTCCGAATACCTAAGAAATTGTCCCTGGGTACAATTCTGCAAAGATAATATGTTGGCATACAATGTAATTACGAGAAAATGTGAGTTGCTTGTCCACCCTGGGTACATCTCCTAAAAATATAATACACCACATTTCCTAAAAAAATAATATACTTTAGTATAGAATGTAATTACTAAACGATATGACTTTATATTTTTTTATAAATGGAAGATAAAATAGAATGGATATGACTTTATATATATTTTTTTAAATGGAAAATAAAATAGAATGGATAAATTCTGCCAAAATGCATATAATGAATAAATTCTAAAGCCAAATCGTTAAAAAAGATTATGACAACATGAAACATGCAAATTCAATTCTAATTTATGGATTCTTTCACATCCATCATTCAAAAAAGTGCAAAATTCATGTATCACAATAACTCAACAAAGTAAAATCTGAAATACGATTCATGTATCACACTAACTCGGCAAAGTAAAAATATGAAATATTTTCTTTTGCCCACTTTTGAATTACTTTCCAATCAAATATGAAATATTTTCTTTTACCCACTTTTGAATTACTTTCCAATCAAAGATCGTGGTAACAAATCTGAAATATTTTGTTTTACCCTTTTTTAATTACTTATCACACTAACTCGGCAAAGTAAAAATATGAAATATTTTCTTTTGCCCACTTTTGAATTACTTTCCAATCAAATATGAAATATTTTCTTTTGCCCACTTTTGAATTACTTTCCAATCAAAGATCCTGGTAACAAATCTGAAATATTTTGTTTTACCCTTTTTTTAATTACTTCTCAATCGACTATCCTGGTCCTTTTTTCAATTACTTCCCAATCACCTATCCCGGTCACACTCATTAATTCTATCATGTGAGTGAATGGGATCCATCTAATTCAAAATTAATATTGCATCTTGTAATACTGATTAATTTTATCATGTGAGTTTAATTCTATCATGTGAGTGAATGGGATCCATCTAATTCAAAATTAATATTGCATCTTGTAATACTGATTAATTTTATCATGTGAGTTAAGAGGGATCATGTAAATTTCAAAACTAATATTGCATTTGTGTGCCAGTGAAAGGAATTACTTGAGTAAATAAAATTTTAATATTATTAGAATATTACGTTCTCTTTAATTTTTTTATCTCTAAATTATAAAATGAGGGGGGAAAAGTTTCGAACAAAAACACTGTTAATATCTATATTATACCATAACCTTACTTGAAATTTATATTTCTTTTGATTTTTTAGTTAATTAATTCATTTATGTGTTTAAAATAATTATACGTGGTTTAATGGTAAGATTAGTTATATATTAAATGCAAAAAATTTGAAGTCTCTTGGATATAATATTGATTGGACTCCATCCTAGTTCATGATCACAAATTCTGATGTAATACGAGATTCAGTTATTAATAACTTGCAATTATTAATTCTTTTATATTATATTTTTACAAATATACACTTTGCCTTTTCTTCTCATGCTATTTAAAAAATCATATATTAACCTGTAAAATTTAAATCTCAATATAAACATTTCAATAGAATGAAACATAATACTTTTATTAACATAAAATGTTTACATAAACAATACTCTAATCTAAACATTTCAATTACTACATAAAACTTTTCCAACTTTCAATTATGAAAAATAAAACCATAAAACCTTAACATTCGTCTCCTTGCTGTTGCAGGCTGAAATGGAAGCCCAAAAGCAAAAATCTTCGAAATGGAGTAGCCGTTGAAGATATTACCTGAATTTGCGAAATCTGGTAATTTCTTGATCTTTTCAAATCCGCTCTAAGGGCTTGCTTTAGGCTGTTGTTAAGAGATGGGGGAATTCATTCATTTCGTTGATCAAACTTGGGCACTCGATTCAACCTGTTGAACCACTGCTCGCTCGGTCAGATGCACAAACTGCTTTCGCATCGAACTCGTGGCACACGTCCGCCTCATGCGATGTCTCACAAGCATGAAGGCCACGTGTTGCTCGCTGTTTGTTGTGGCAGACCCCTGTAGGGACTATCGCCACGGCAGTGGCTCCCTTGTTTATTTATTGTTATTTTTAGAAAAGAATATGAACAGCCAATTAAATGTCCAATATCAAGTGGACACTCTCAAACTTCAAATATTTCATTAGCAATCTACATTTTTTTTCCAAAACCAATAATACATATGAAAACATGAATTCAAAATATGAAAACCAACACTCTCAAATAATAAAATATTACTATTATATCAAACATTATTTCCTAAAAATTTTATTATTTCAATAAACTACATCTATGTTTCCTCCATAAAATTTCTCAAAATGAACTCATTTATGTAATTTTATTATATAAAATTATTTGTTATATGTCACACATTAAAATATTTTTATTTTTTTTAATTATTTGTTACATGTTAGTGTTTAAATATATTGAAATGTACGGAAATTGAGAGGTCCGGAGAGAGCACTGGAGCGCGCTCAACCTTGACCTAGCCACCGCTGCTTCTGCAGAACCCTCCCTCGGCAGCCTCCTTTTGCTGAGGCCAACCAGAAAGAGAGTACAGAAAGCTCTATGTGCTTAGCCTCTTCATCTGGTAAAAATCTAAGTCCTCCAGCATGGACGCCAGAGGGAGCCCTCGGCCTCCCCTCCTTCCTAAGATCGATGCCTTCAAATGACTGGTAGCCTCCTGCAGCAAGAGGAAAGCAACCACGAACCAGCAGAAGTTTGTTAAGAAAGTCGAATTCATCCCCTCTATAGAACTGCCTGCGGAACACCTGTGCCGAACTGCGCTGAATCTAGCAAAACACAAGCTTATTGGTCAATTTACGGGCCTCTAGCCCTCTCCCAAAGCCATTGATGGATGGATCTAGAGAAACTGGAGGCCCCTTGTCTCTAAAGGAATCTGAAGTCATCTGCTAGGCAGAGGATATTATGTGTTTGTCTTTGAATCAACATAAGATAGAGATCTTATCTTCCAAAACGGTCCATATTTCATGGGCCCCCAAGGGCTCTATCTGAATAAATGGACGCTGGACTTTGATCCTTCCCAGAATACTCCTTCAGTCGTTCCTGTCTGGGTAAGGTTACCCCTCCTACCACTTCATTGCTGGAACTCGGAATCCATGGAAACAATTGGGAACAAACTAGGAAAATACATTGATAGGGCTGAAAGGAGAGAACAATACTTGTGTGCCAAAATATGTGTTGAAGTCAATCTGGAGATAGGGTTACCTGAGGCTATTAAGCTTACCATAGCTGGCTGGTCTCACATTCAGGAACTTGATTATGAATAGCTTCCCTTCAAGCACTGACACTGTCACGGCTATGGTCACTTCGCTCGAAACTGCAAGAAGAAAGCTGAGGAAGAAACATAAAAGGATAAGGGCGATCAGTGGACATAAGCCCGAAAACCAGGCACATCGAAACAGACCAACAGAGCGAAAAGGAAAGGAGGGAATCCAGAGAACGAAGGACCCTTCATTGGGAAGAGCCTACCCGAAGATCAGGACACAGCAAACGCCACCATCTCTTCAAATCCTTTTGCTGCACTAATCCCTCCAGATGACCAACCAGAACTTGAAGAGGGAGAGGTGCAACAGAATATGGAACAGATAGCAGACACATAAATAAACTCAGGACCTCAAGAGCAAACGGGAGAAGCCACTACAGAAATCCCTTGTGTAGATGCAACCCAACAAGAAAATCAGGATCCTCCAGCAGGCGCCATTTCTCCACCCTCATATGCAGAAATGACTAAAAAGAAAAAGTTGATAGAGAGTCCTGGTTCTTCTGAAGATGATTCTTTCGAGCAACCCAATAAAAAGGCAAGAAGGAAGTTTCGCAAGGAGATCAGAGAAGAAGAGGTGGAATGAATAAAGATGTAGGGTAGTCAGTCGACAATTGAAATGTCACTAGGCAGAAACACAAGGACCCGACCCAGAAAGGGGGGGTTTACTCCTTCCTTCCCTAGTAAATAATGCAGATTGTCTCTTGGAATTGCAGGGGCCTGGGGAACCCTATGAAAGTTGAAGCAGTAAAAGATTTATTAAGAATGGAACCCTCAAATATACTCCTGCTTCAAGAGACAAAGATAGAAGAAGATGCTCTTCTATCGTTAAGTCGAACCAAGTGGAAAAAGAACTCAAGAAAAGTGGTCAGTTCCCGAGGCACTTCAGGGGGCCTTGCAACCTTATGGTCGGAGGATATGTTTTAGCTGAAGAGCTCCTTCGCAACCCAACACTGGATATACACAGATCTTCTACACCTCCCAAGTAAGATTTCTTTAGCTCTCTTCAATCTATATGTTCCTGTTAATTTTCTGGAAAAGAAGGACTATTGGCATACTCTCTCAGATTTCCTAGAAATCTACTCCCCCCCAAACATCATTCTGGCAGGGGACCTTAACATCACACTAGATCCAAATGAGAAAAAAGGTGGAGTATGGGGTAAAGATCCCTTCCATGTCTCGATGGAGTCTCTGATTCTCGCATGGGACCTACTTGACCTCAAACCCAAGAAAGGTCGTTATACCTAGACCAACAATAGAGTTGGTAATGCCAACATTGCTGCTCATCTAGACCAGTGTCTAGTTCAAAGTACTTTGATGGAGGGGAAGCATTTAATCTCTTCAAAAATCCTACCCAAAATAACATCTGACCACAATCCCATCTCGTTGTTGATAGAAAAAGAGGAGGACTTGGAACCTATTCCCTTTAGATTCAACCCTCTATGGGTCTTGAGAGAGGGCTTTATGGACACAGTGACTCTCGCTTGGTCGCAACCAATTGATGGATCCCCCAATTTTGTGTGGGAGCAGAAGCTCAAGTACACTAAGTTTGCTCTAAAATCCTGGGCAAAAAAAAAACCTCTATCCACTCCAATGAACACTAGACAAAAGGGTGTACAGACTCTAGCCGAGATTCAGTTAGGCATGGAAGGAACTAAAATCACCAAAGCTCAGTTGCTCCTCGGACAGAATGCCCAGTTCAAATCTTTTCTTTCCTTTCGAAAGGAAGAGGAATACTGGTGCCTTAAGTCTCGCAGCCTCTGGCTACAAGCTGGAGACAGAAACACAACTTTCTTTCATAGACAAGGCAGAGCTCGTCTCTCACGGAATCACATTTCAGAAATATCTACCAGTGAGGGGGATGTTATCAAAGGACAACCGCTCATAAAACAGGCTGCCACATCCCATTTTCTGTTCCAGGAGGATGGTTCTTTCGATGAAGACTTGGCTACTTACTTTTTGTCAAATATCCCCTTACTTGTCACAACAGATTTAAATGATGGGTTATTCAAGCCTTTTATAGAAAAATAGATAGTGGAAGTCATTTGGTCAATGGAGCTAGATATTATGTTATTTAAATTGTATTTTTTAATGTTAAAAATAGATTCAACCCTTCTTACATCACAAATTATAATTTTACACATTCCTCCAAAAATCAACCCAAAAATCTAATTGGAAAAAGGTCAAAACATGGACTCACAACACAACAACTTTAAACTAAATTTTTTAGCATCTCTAAAAAATCCACTAAAAAATTTGGGTAAAAAAATGGCAAAAACTACTATCCTAGAGAACTCTCTTTTTTATCTTTAATATTATAATAATTTTAACACCTAACCAATCATACTAAAATAACCATATTATACCTTTCTTTATCCTATTATAACTATTAAAAACAAGATTTATTTTTTTACTAACTAATGACTTGAACCTTGATTTCAAGGTTTACCTAATATTTCATAACATGTTTATCACCAATTGAGTTGTCACCTATAGGCTATTAAAAGAAACTTGAAAAGTAAAAACTTAACAAAATAAAAAATCTTAAATGTTGGTGTTAAAATATGTCTTAAAATTGTTTCTACTAGGTTCAAAACTTACCTTTATTAAAAAAAAAAAAAAACAAAAAACAAAAAAACAAAAAAAACAAAAAAAACTCAAAGCTTAAAGACATTTAACCAAAATAATTTTCCACTTTTATAACCTTATGTATCAATTATCCGGGGTAAATAAAGCTAAAAATGACCCCTCCTAAATGCAACAATTAGGTAGAGAGACTCCTGAAATTATTCGAAATGGAGTGTTACAATGAGCAACTTTATAACATACAAAAAGTGAGCCAGATTGGCCAAAAACTTCAGTATTGGTTGTACCCTGGTCGGATTTGATGGGTTCTTTTTTCACCGTATCGCATCTCGCCAACGACATACACTTTCTGTCGCTCTCACTGTTGTCCTTTATGTTTTCCTCGCTGACGCTTAGTGAAAGAAGCCCTGCGAAAAATCGCCGTTAATTTAGCCTTTTTGGGTAAAAAAAATAGATGGGTAGGAATCCAAAAAAATTGATTGGTGGGAATCCAAATGTAAAGAAAAATATATGAGGGAGTATCTACCAATCATATTAGCTTCGTGTAGTTTAAAGAAGTGAAGGAGTTGTTCAGAAAGTTACGGAAATTCTGATTATATTTGGAGAAAATATGATAAGAATTTTTGTAAATTCAAGTTGTTAAACTTTAAAATTTTAGGTATCTTAGATGTTTTTGATGGTGTTAAATCTATTTCCACTATTAAAAACACGATTTAAATATTGCCTTTACAAAAAAATTAAATTTTTTACTTAAATTCCGATCACTTTTGACTATCCAAATTTCATATAATTCCTCTAACTTATTAAACGACTCCCTTTAGTTTTTGAGTTTCCCAAAACGTTGCAGCTACCTGTTGTCCTTCGCCCTAAAATTATGTTTTATCTACCCATCAACGGCCCCATCAACTACCAATTAACCACAAAAATTGTCAGACCAACCAGGCGGAAACAAAGTATTTATGATTCCCGAATTACGCATATATTGTTTTGTTTTGTTATGCTGATATGTTAAGAGTTTTATTAGGCGATGTAATTGCGCAGCTAATTGGTTGTTAGAGGATTGATTAGGTGATGATAATTATGTAGGTATATTGTATAATTGGATTGCAAGCTTTTCAGAGGACCATCCACTGCCCGACTGAATCTGAAGAAAGGTGTTATTTCCATTTGAAATGGCTTTTTATAATTTGTATAATATGACAAGTGATTGTTATATTAAATTTATTTTTAATTTATAGTATATATATATTATCATATATATATATTATTATTTAAATTAAAGTATTTTACATGAAAATGTGTTTATTTTGAATAAAGTTTTTGGAATTTTAACTTTAATGATATTTTGAAGTTTTTATGAATTTTATAATTATATATATATATTAATAATTTATATTTATAGGTGTGTATATTTAAGGTAATAGGTTATTAGATTTTAATATATTTTTGAAATTTATTTTATTTTTCAGTTAAGTTGGATGAAGTATGATGATTTTTTTCTTTTCTAGTTGACACCTAGAATGATTCTTACATAGGAATATGCTTAGCATATACTTCATCTGAATGATTATCAACAACTGTAAAATGTTACATAGCTTGTTAGGTTACATTGACTTTTAATAAAAATAAAAATAAAAAATAAAAAATAAATCATGCCAAGTGGCTTTCCTCCACCAATTTCCTAGGGATTTGACATTATTCCAATTCTAATAAATTCATATTCTAATTAGATGGGGAAATTACTATATAAGCAAATTTTATTTAGTAAAATGGTCCATTCTACAATAAGATGTGTAATTCCTTTTTTTTCTCAAGTTAAATTAGATTAGGCTCCTCGCACCAATTTCCTAGGAATTTGAGATTATTCTAATTCTAATCATTTCATATTCTAATTAGATGAGAAAATTAATATATAAGCAAAGTTTATTTAGCAAAATGGTCCATTTTACAATAAGATGTGTAATTTGTTTTTTTTCTCAAGTTAAAGTTGACCCATAACCTTTTTATACACAATTAATCAGGTAAATGTGTGTATTGGTAATACATTCTTCTTGTTGCAATAGGTTTTTTTGTTATATTTATGAAGCCTTAGGCCATATCAACCACATTAATATTTTTAATGTGGTTGTACTAGTTATTGATAATTATTAGTTGGATGGTAGTGATTTAATCTTCATAGTAATACACAAAAATGAGTAATTGGGATTCTTTTCCAGGGTAATTATGCCCTTTTTATCCTTTTAATTAAATTGATTAATTAAAAAAAATGTAATATGAACAAGTGTCATATGAAGTGTGTTATGGCTTTTTAGGCATGTGGTATTGATAAGCCATGGTATTCAGCCATAGTATTGTAATAAACCCTATTTGCAAATTAAAAATCTCATGGTAAAATGGGGCTAAATATCCATGCTTAAGAAACATATCCCATGTTTTTAAAATACATATATGTTTAATTTATATATTAATTTTTTTTAATTATTATAAGTTTTAAAAAGTTATAATTTATTTAGTTTTTATGATTTTTTTAAAAATTTTAGTAATATGAGATGTATGATGAAGTAAGTGTTTTGGGACTTATTATGGATTTATGCTCATGGGTTTACTATCCATATAGCTATTCAAATATCTATTAAACAATAGGAATTGCAAAAGCATTTCATCCATATTTACATTAGCATATTATAACAAACCAAAATTATTTTCAAATTTTATTTTTGTAACATTTATTTCATATTCTCACATGAAAATAATAACTTACTAAAAAATTATATAAAATCAATTTAACTTATTTTAATCATAATCTTAAAATATAATCAATGACTTTAATATTATCCACCATAATTATTACTTTCTCCCTAATAATTAATAACCCTGGTAATATGTACATTCATAAAAATTTCCACATCCAAATTGACCACTCAAAATAAAAAAATTATTTATTAGAAATGAAAATTGTTTTCCAGGTTGGCTCTATTCACACTCATTTATATTGTCATACAAATTTATGAAGATAATAATTTGCTTCCACTCTTCATGTGTAATCAATTTAACCCAACTTAATCATAATCTTAAAATATATTCAATCGTCATTATTCAAATATAATTGATCATTATTATTCCAGTAGAGATACTGTTATACTGGATAATACATTTAATCACAGGAATCTGAAAACCTGTTATACTGGATAATACATTTAATCACAGGAATCTGAAAGTCTGTTATATTGTATAATTATATATTGTTTTGGTAATGCTTGTAAGGTCTCTCTGCCACCACCAAACCCACCAACTTCATTTTCATTCAGGCTGGTACGAGGTACCTTCCTACCTAGTGTGCTGGTGAAAACAACCACCCACCGCAATGGGTCATGGCCTGAATCTCTCTGACACATCACATGCTCCTACGTCAGCATTTCATCAATCCCTGTCAGCTTGGAGGTTGTCCTATTTTCATCAAATCAAAATGGTTAGATTCCATAGTGCGTCAGCATGTGAATGGGGAATGGAATGGAATGTAGTGTAATGGAGGTGAATATCTCTCTGACAGATCCACGTGCCTTCCTACCTGCCAGATACCTCTTACCGACTACTTCTCGTGTGCCTTGTCCCACGTTCTGTTTCTGCTGCTGACCAGTGACCACGCTCTGGTTCTGTAAGTAACTCACAAGAGTGGGTGAACCTGATTACAGATATCACTAGGATTCAAAATGATTTGGGCATTTGGATTACAGATATCACTAGGATTCAAAATGAGTTGGGCATTTTTATTTCGATTGTTGATTCACTTAATATTTAGCAATTGGACGCACATGGGAGAGGTCAATTATTTACGGCACCCATGTCTGTAAAGCTCAGGGGTTCAAAATGCAGTGTCATATTTTATATCCTTTGGAATTTCAGCACCTTCAGAGAGGGGGTTGAGTCTAGGTTTGGAATTTCAGCACCTCTAGAGAGGGGTTGAGTAGGTTGGGTCAGCCATGAGGTTTGAATTTGAGATATTATAGAGATTGAACCCTAGGTCTTAAGGATCAATTTATCAATTTCTATAAATATTATCAAAATAATTTTAATAAGCGTTTGTAATTTAATTGATCGAGCAAATATATATCGTTACAACTATAAGCACTTTGGAGTCAGTTATGTATGAATATTCCTATTTCCATCTTAATTTTACATCAAATTTTATATAGAATATAAATTAATGAAAAAAACCTTTTCATATTATTGAAAAAGATGTGTAATGTATTCATTCTTAATATGGTGTTTATATATAATATTAAAAATATGATAACAAAACAATGTTTAATGTAAATTATAATTCAAATTTTCTAATATCTATGTAGAGTAAAATATTTTAATATCATAATTATATATAGAAATATAGTTTAATTTCCACTAATAAGTTCTTTCTAATTTAATATATGATAAATTATGTAATTTATCCATACTTAATATTTAAAATTAATAATGACAAAAATAATATATAGAGAAGCAACTATAGAAAATATAATCACAAAATAATTTTATATATTAAAACAAAATAAGTGAAAATAATTTTTCTCATATTATAAAAACAATTTCTAAGGTGTTGTTTCAAATCAACCCAGATTTATCTTAATTTCTCAAAATCTTGAGCTACAAAAAGAAAGTAATATTTGAAATATAAACATTTTCTTCTCAAAGTTTACACTCAAAAAAAGATTACAACAAGAAATTAATCCCTCTCAGCTGTATAAAATAAATAAAACACATCATATTAATATTTAAAAATAAAAAAATTATTTGGTTTTTAATTAAATTAAAAAATTATATATTAAATATCATAAATAAAAAAAAAAAATCATTCATTTATATAAAAATCCAATTAATGATATTTTTCATTATATACTTTAGAAAAAATTAATAAAGTGTTAATTAAAACTCGAACAGATAGTGAAGTGTTAATTAAAGCTCCAATATATCAAGTAGATACTCTCGAAATCTCAAATGTTTCATCCTTACTTTACCTTTATTTTTTTCCCGACAACAATAATATATAAAAATTTCCAAAGACAAATATATATATATTTTTTCATATATTTGTATTAATGTAGGGGTATTTACACACGGATTAGGTGATATGTTTTCTCAGCAACATAATGTAAATATAGCAGAAAAAAACAGAGCCCACTCTGATAATAGATGCATTGAAATGTAAGACACAAGCTATAAGCTAAGAGAACATGAATGAGTATGAGAGCTCATCAAAATTATCTAGATAACTTCCAGGTTCATATGGATATTAGATAGATATAAGATGAAACCGCCCAGCTAATATAAAACCAAGGACAAGTAAAGAGATCATACCATCTGGATATAAGAAGTATTCGTTGACGAAGGAGAATACCTGTTATATACTAAAAACAAAAAGGATCAAGTACCCGGCCAAGAGACGTCTTCAATCTGGAAAGAGGCCAAGCCTATTTGAAACTCCATTTTCCATATGCCAAGTTGACTCGCTAGTCCCTTCTTTGACAAGATATCAGCTTCCTAGTTTTGTAGTCTATCCACATGATTAATGCAGTAGTCCTTTTTCCGGTTCCATAAAGCATCTATCATGTTCATCCATCCTGATAATATGGGAAGGTTGATGATTGATTTCCTTTTGACGTGATCAATGATAACTTTCGAGTCCCCAAAGATGTCTAGGTTCGGAATGTTCAAAACATTACCCAGATGAAGAAGACCAGCCAAAGCCATTGCTTCAGCTTTATTGTTCGAACCCTTTCCTCCATTCCAGAAAATGGAAAATTTATGCTCTTCGTCCATTTCAATAAGTATTCCACAAGCACACGTACCTTGCTGAGAAGCCCCATCAAAAAAAGCTCTTGGGAAGACCATCTGCAAACCGGTATTTCTAGTATTGCTGTTGTTTTTATGATCATTCATCTTTGTTGGGATGGAAGAATGAGAAGAAATAATCTTAACAAGCACATTCTCCCAATTTTCCTTCCCATCTTGAAAAATTAAGCAATTACGCCTTTTCCATACAGACCACAAAAGGAATTGCGAAATAGATCTAAGTCTTTTCCCCTGAGAGCTCCACCATATCAAAGCATCTTGAATAGTGGAATGTGCCACCAACCTGAAACTAAAATGATTAGCTAGGTTCATCCATAATTGTTTTGTGAAAGAGTAATTTAGGAATAAATGTAAGTTAGTTTCTTCCTCCCTCCTGCACAGTACACAAATGCCTTGACCAGCCTAGTTCCTCTTTTGAAGATTCTGCCAGGTAAGATTTTTATTATGAAACACTAACCAAGAAAAGAGAATTATTTTGTTGGGAGCCCCAGATTTCCACAATTGAAGTGGAAAAATCAAATTATTTGGATTATAGATATCCCTAACTAATTTGGAGTAAGTGTCTTTAACTTGTACTTCACTCCCCTTCCTTTTCCCCGTCCAGGTAAGGGAATCCTTCCCCTCCGAACAGCATATACCAGATAAATTCATATGCATCACAATGTTCCTCCATTGGTGAATTAGTTCACCCCTTAGACCCAAGACTGATGGCTCCATCCAAATAGGGGAAACCCCCTGCCAACCTGTAATAACCTGATCCCAGGTGAAAATACCCCTTCTATGAAAATCCTTTATGATCTTTTATGGTATGCTAAGATTTTCCTCTGTGCCCATTATATGATCAAAACCAATATAAGCATTTCTTCCATTTTGGAAGTTCCAAGACAGATTCTTTAGGAGGTTAGACTCTATCTTCCTGAAGCTTAGCCAAATTGCAGACCCGTGAAAGTGACCAATAGTTCCTTTTCTGTACCAATATATTAATTCCTTATTCCACATGTATTTCCTTCTTAATATATTGCTCCAAAGGCTAACCCCGCTAATGCCTCTCCATAGTGATTTACATAGAAGGGCTTTACCAAAAGTTCTAATGTCCAGAATACCCAACCCTCTATCTCTTTAGGAAGAGTAACATTCCTAAGGCTAGTTAAATGATATTTTCTTTTCTCCCTGCAGCCTCCCCATATGAAGTTTGCCATTAGACAAAGACAAATATATATCAAAATATGAATTCAAAATATGAAAACTAATGCTCTCAATTAATAAAATATTACTATTATATCAGACAATATTCCCCAAAATTTTTATTATTTCAATAAACTACAATAAACTACATCTAGTTTCCTCCATAAAATTTCTCAAAATGAACTCATTTATTATGCATCAGTGTTTCAACATTCTTCAATGTATTATTTAATGTTCATGAAGGTTTCTAAGAAAAAATCGTTTTACATTATAGAAAATGTAATTTTATTATATGAAATGGTTTGTTATGTATCAAAAATTTGTATGTTTTTTTATAAAAAATTTAAAATGTAATGATTTGTTATAGGTGAGTGTTTAAAGGTTATTTGGATATTTGAGAAGAAGGAAAAGATCATAAGTGAAATAACATAATATTGATAGTAATCCCGATGGTTATCCACGGAAGTAACAGTCTGGTTTGCTCGATATGGTCATGGGAGTGATTGTTAAATGAACAACCTCCAGGGAGAAGGAGTGAACAACAAGGGCGAAAAGCGAAGCTTGCAGGTAGTAGCAGTCAGGGAACCCTATGGAGGACTGTATAGGGGGGAGCTCCACTCCCTCCTTCAAGGAGGCCGTCGCCAGTAGAGGCAAGAAACCTCTAGAAAATGCTAGAGGAACTGGGGAGGAAGGGAAAAGAAATATGGAAGAAGAAACAGAGGAAGCCATAAATAAGGAAAAGAATGGCACAAAAGACAAAGAGACGAAAGACAAAAAACAGGGAACTAAAGACAAAAAACAAAAAGGACCCTGCAAACCCAAAGCAGAGATAACACCCAGGGTCATTTTAAATGATCCAGCTCTGCAGGCGCACAGAGAGCACATGCGGACATATGCCATCATCTGTAAGTTCATGGGTCTTTGGCCCACTGAAAAAGCATTACAGTCGTGGATTAAATACCACTGGAAACCTAAAGGGAGCATAGATCTACATCTTGGGTCTAAGGGATTCTTTACAGTGGTGTTCACAAATATTGAGGACAAGGACAGAATATTTGAAGGAGGGCCTTACTTCTATGCTGCAGCGAGACTCTACATGAGACCATGGAGGATGAATTTTGTTCCAGAAAGGGAAACCTTTACTTCAGTTCTGGTCTGGGTAAGGCTCTATTCTTGACCTCTTGATTAATGGTAAAATGAATCATTAGCTGCCATAGGCAATAAATTAGGTCGATATGTTAAAGCCTCTAAAGCCACTAGAAGGGGAAAATATACTTCCTTTGCCAGAATATGTGTGGAAATGGAACTATCAGGAGCTCTACTGGATGAGGTGATCTTGGAAGTTTATGATGAAGAATGGGTGCAAACAGTAGACTATGAACACATTCCGTTTAGATGTCACAAATGTCATGAACATGGACACCTTTTCAGAGACTGTCCGCCCAACAAAGAAATAAACAAGAGAAAAACTAACACAATGAAAGAAACAAACAACTTCCAGAAAGTGGTTAATCGAGGTAAAGGAGGTAAAAGAGGACCGAAACAACCTCAAGACAAAGGAAAACAGTCCAGGCAGAACAGATTCCAAGCGCTTCAGGAAGAGGAAGAGATCACAAAAGAAGATCAAGCAATGGAAGGAAGTACTGTAGAAAAGGAGAAGGAAGAAAACTGTGAACAAACACAAAATTTTGAGTACCAGAAAGAAGCTACAATGAGTGATGCTAAAAAAGAAATGGATTAGGAAATGACCCAGAAAGAAATGGATCTGGAGGACCATGAACTACAGGAAATTCTTGACAAAGAAAACCTAGATCTAGAAGGGTTCTTGATGCAGGGAACCACGGGAGGAGTGGATTCGTTACCTCAAGAAAAGCTCAACAGAATACAACAGTTGTTTCTATGGAAAACGTAGGCTAAAGCGCTGGAAAGAGGAAAAACCAACAATAAGGAGGACAACAGAGGCATGAAACGATGAAAACTACTCTGGGACTAGCCACTAGAAACCCAGGCAAGAAAAGAGGGAGGAAAAAGCAGAATGAACTCTTGATGGAGTGTGGAAAGCTAATGATTGATTCAGGTAAGATGAAAGATCTAGCCAGCTACTCCTTTACAAATATTTAATAATGAAGTTCACATCTTGGAATATCAGAGGTCTAGGGAGTAGGAGAAAGCAAAGAATGCTTAGTAACAGAATGAAACAAGAAACGCTGGATATAATTTTCATCCAAGAAACGAAATGTTCCATTCAAAAATTAAGACAAATTCATAGCAAATGACTCAGCAGATTTGAGTTCTTGAAGTCAAAATAGAGAATAGAGCAGGGGGAATACTCACCCTATGGAACCCCCACAAATTAGGCATTCTGGATGCTGAGGCTTCCAAAAATTATTTATCAGTTGTTATTCAACCAGTAGGAGAAAGGGACACCTTTCTAGTCACAAACGTGTATGGTTCTCAGAGAATAAATGCCAAACTCAGGTTTCTAGATTCCCTGGTGGATCTCAGGGACAGACATGCAGATATACCCTAGATCATGGGAGGGGATTTCAACATGATCAAATCTCTTTCAGAGAAAAAAAGGAGGAACAAGAGCTCTAAGTAAAGACTCCTTAGCTTTCCAATCCTTTTTAGACAATATGAATTTGGTTGACACTAATTGGAATACTGGCCTCTTTAGTTGGAATAACAAAATAGGAGGAGGTTCCCATGTTGCCTCTATGTTAGATAGATTCCCCATCTCTGAGAATCTTATGCTGACAGATAAAGAGGTAACAACGCAAGTTCTTCCCTTTGGAGGCTCAGACCACTGGCCAATTCAGGTGGAGATTAAGGGTATAGGCACTCCCAGGAATAAACATTCAGATTTGAAAATATCTGGCTGTCACACCCAGACTTCATCAGCAACATTGAAAAATGGAGGTCAAAAGATTTGTAGATTTAGGGGACTAGAATGTACATTCTTCACAAAATACTAAAGCACATCAAGCTCTGGCTTAAAGAATGGAACAAGAAGGATTTTGGAAACATTTTTGAGGAGAAAAAAGTGGTTGAGAGCAAAATGCAGGTTCTCAACCAAGCTCTGATCAAGGAAGGCTTTGATAAAGGCATTAGCGATCAAGCGGATAAACATGTTCAAGAATGGGAAAATCTATGTAAACAAGAGGAAATATTCTGGAGACAAAAGTCCAGAGTTCAGTGGCTCAAAGAAGGAGAGCGTAACACTAAGTTTTTTCATAGAACCAACATGGGCAATAGAACTCACAATAGAATCTCTTCAATCAAGAATGAGGAGGGGGAGCTTCAGATCTCCCATGAAGCTATAGAAACTGTGTTAGTCGACCACTTCCAAGGTATAACACAGGAGAACAATTCAGATAGAGAGCAATTCATCAGGGAGGTAACGAGCAATATACTGAAACTGGTGTCCAGACAGGACAATTTCAACCTTAATAGACTAGTAACGGAAGTGGAGCTTAGTGAAGTCCTCAAAGAAATGCAGAATGGTAAAGCACCAAGCCCGGATGGTTTTAATGTGGACTTCTTCAGAGTGTGCTGGAATATTGTTAAGCATGACATTTTGAATGTGGTGGAGGACTCCATGTTAAAAAAAACCATTCTAAAAGTGCTCAATACTCCCTTCATCACCCTAATCCCCAAACAAGACATTGCTCATACACCAGATAAATATAGACCCATATCCCTATACAATGTAATCTATAAGATTATATCCAAGGTTGTGGCTAACAGACTCAAACCTTTGCTTCCGATTCTTGTTTTTAGGGAACAATCAGGTTATGTGGAAGGCAGACAAATTCTTGATAACATCATTCAAGCCCAAGAGGTGGTGCACTCATTAACAAGAAAGAAACAGGCGGGCATGATCATGTAATTGGATATTGCCAAAGCTTATGACAAGGCAAATTGGGTCTACATAAAGAAAATGCTGATTTCTTTTGGATTTGACCATAATTGGGTCAGATGGATTATGGCACTGGTGACCTCCTCCAATTTTTCTATATTAGTTAATGGCTCTCCCTCAGAGATTTTCAGTGCTTCAAGAGGCCTCAGATAGGGAGACCCACTATCTCCCTTTATTTTTTCATCATGATGGAAGGTCTGGGTAGGGCTATAAAGTAGGCGAAAGCAACAGGAAAGATTAAAGGTCTACAGCTAACAGAAAATGGTCAGGCCCTGACTCACCAACAATTTATAGATGATACCATGTTATAGGGAATCCCCACAGTCAAAGAAGCTACAACCTACAAAAAAATTATGAATCTCTTTGCCTTGGCTTCAGGTATGGAAGTAAATCTCTCTAAATCAAAAATCTTTTTCTTCAATACCAATATTGCTATTCAGAAAAATATCTCCAAAATTCTAGGCTTTCAAAGGGATTCCCTTCCTTCAAAATATTTGGGAGTTCCTCTCACTGCTAAACCAATGCTCAAAAGCATTTGGGAACCTTTAATCAATAAGTTCAAGACAAAGTGAGTAAATGGACCATTAGATCTTTATTCTTGTGGGCAGGTTAGTTCTTACTAAAGCTGTTCTACAAGCAATCCCCATTTTTATGTTATCTGCCCTCCCAGCTCCAAAAGGAGTCCTTTAGCAATTCAAAAATATTAAAAGAAACTTCCTCTAAGGCAAGGAGAAGAATAGGAAGAAATGGGCCTTAGTGTCTTGGGATAAAATTTGTAAGCCCAAGAACCATGGGGGGCTAGGTTTGGATGATTAGGAGACACTCAGCAAAGTTCTAGGGGCCAAACTTTGGTGGCGTTGGGTTTAGCATCCAGAGACTCAATGGGCAAATATCTAGAAAGAAAAATATGCTAGCTCCTGGCAAAACAATGATTTCATAAGAATGTCAGGAAATACAAAGGGCTTATATAGCTGGAACAAAGCCTGGGAGAATAGAAGACTAGTACAAGAAAACAACTTCTGGGAAATCAAGGAAGGAAATCTTGCTCTTTCTGGGAAGACAAGTGGCAAAAAGAATCAATTCTGTTAAAATAAGACTTCATGGATCTTAAGCAGGAGTCAGATTCCCAAGGATTAATTAAGGTAAAGGACTTCTAGAATCATTCTCATCATATGGAAAAGTGGAGAATTTGGAAAAACATCGATTGCAGAGATAACAATCTCCTGAAAACAAAAGCAACGGATCTCAGGAAAATAGTGGAACAAAGGAAAATCTTAGTTGCAGAGGGACAAGAACAACTAATATGGGGCAACAACAAAGAGGGAACCTTTAATCTTAAGGAAGCAAAAGGCATTCTCCTTGAGCTAGATCCATAGATTTCGAACAAAATCTGGGAAAACCTTTGAAGGCAGCAAGGGTGGATGAAAATCAAACTCTTCATGTGGTTGGTATATCACAAGAAAATACTAACTTGGGACAACATCAGGGAAAGGGGTGTTCAGGGGCCTTCAAGATGCCAACTCTGTGAGGCTCAAGAAGAAACTATGGAACATTTACTCAACAGCTGCATGTTCACTTCTTGGTTATGGGACATTTTTGCTACAATCTTTCAGCAATCCGATAGAGACAGAGGGAGCATTATTAATACCCTCACCAATTGGAGAAGAAATTTTTCAGATTATGAAATTCTCAGCTCAGCGTGGGCTCTTACTCCAAGCTTCATTATATGGAACGTTTGGAAGGAGAGGAACAAAAGAATATTTAAGGATGAAAAGACGCCCCCACATTGCCTGTTAGAAATAATCCTAAAACAACTCAAGGAGACTGTGGGAACCACGATTTGCAACTACCCTAAAAAGCCTCCCTCAGATTTAGATTTAAAAATTCTCAGGAAGCTGGGGTGATCCAGGTGGATGTTGGTGGCCACCCACCTATCCCATATGGACCCCCGCAACTATCTCTTTCAGTTTTTCAGTTTCCGTAATTGTAGCACAATTTACTATTTTTAGCAGTTTTTTCGGGTCCTAAACTTCCGGAGCCGTTTTGAGGCCCTAAACGACGTTTTTTTGGGAAATCTGGGGGCAACATGGGTCCTTGGACCGATGTTGCCCTTCCCAAAGTGGTAGTTCTCGGATAGATATTTCTAACGAGCTATCATACGCGTCAAACGGAGATCGTATGCCAAAGTTACGACCCCGGGAAATTGATGTACCAATTTACCCAAAACGGGGCCCACAATTTGGCGTTTCATCTTCTAAGGGTCGTTTTTGGAATGTGAAGGTTTTTTCCATTGTTTCTCAATAATAAATAGGCCTTCGAGCCTCATTGTAACACAAGTTCGGAACAGTTCAGAGACATGTAGCCGCACATCTCTTCTCAGAGATAAGCTACCATCGTCCTAGCTGGTTTATTTCCAATTCTGGTTGTAAGCATATTTCGGTATTTCCACATTAATGAAATGAAGCATTATTTCCACTGCATCTTTGTGTATATGGTTATCTCTGTATTTTATTGCGTTCCTGTTTAAATCCGGATCAATGGTATCAGAGCGGTCTGCTTTTTCTTGGTTTTTCTTTGCATGTCCCCAACGAGGTCAGGATATAAGGAGTTAGGGCTTGAACTGGTCGAACCCTTGCAATACCAGCCTCGCAAATCCCGACAGCCTCCCATGGCAGATGAGAAGAAAGACGAGGGGGTAGGAGATCCTATCAAAATCTTGCTCGAAGAAGCCCTCGAGCGGGGAACGCGATGATGGACAGCTTTGCGTAGATTCTTCAGCGGCTACCTAGAGGTGACGTATCGGCTTCCAGTAGCTACTCTGGAAATGCCACGCCCTTTAAGGTACAAGTTAATTTTGAAATCCCCATCTTCGAGGGTAAAATAGACGCAGATGCCGTAGATAAATGGTTAAATTTGCTAGATGGGTGTTTTTCTGTTCATGAATTTTCAAGTCGGGAAAAGATTGTTTTCGCTCTTCTCAAAGCAGCCCCCCACGTCAAGGACTGGTGGGAAACCTACTGCGAGCAGAAGGATGAAAGTACAGGGTCACTATTTTCAGCCGCACCCACTTGGAGTGACTTTCGGAATGCCATCAAGGAGCAGTACTACCCTGTCAAAAGCTATGTGGACAAATACATCAGATGGACCACGCTGCGGCAGGGACGAGACCAAGATGTGTCTGAGTTCACAAACATTTTTCACACCCTTCGCACACAGTTGGGTATCAAAGATTCTGAGCTGCATCTGGTACTCAAATACCACGGCTGCCTACAAAGATACATCCAGGAAGAGATGGAGTTCTTGAACATCTCCTCACTCGGCACAGCATACCGATACGCTGTCAAATCGAGCAAAAGTTCAAACAGAAGAAGCGAGACTTTGGATCTGCAAATCCGAAGCCCAAAGGACAAAGCCAAGGCGGGGTGACCCAAGACAACCCGTCGAAGTCGCAAGAAAAGAACAACACCACGAAGCCGAAGAAGGACACAGGAAAGTGGTGTGAGTTCCACAAGAGTCCCACTCATAACACAAGTGAGTGTCGGACCAAGCAGTCGCTTGTGGCTGAGTTGAAGGCTTCTGAATCAGATACATGTTCTGACCCTGAGCCAGAACCCGACAAGGGGAATGGCAAGGGAGCAGATCATTGATGCGGATCCCAGCGCCACTGTTGCCACTGCCAAAATCCAGAAGAATGAGCCTGAAGAGCTAGAGGAGGGGGAACGTCTTTTCCACTCACTGATGTGGGTGAAGGGTTCGCTGCTGCAATTCATTGTCAACAGTGGCAACCAAAAGAACCTCGTTTCAGTAGAGGTCGTGAAGTGGTTGGGCCTACCAACTACACCACACCCACAACCATACAGTATCAGGTGGCTTCATGAAGGACGAGATCTCAAAGTTCGCCAGCAGTGTCGCCTTCCCTACAGCATCAAACCATTCACCGACGAGGTATTGTGTGATGTTACAGCTCTGGATGTTTGTGATGTATTATTAGGCCAACCATACTTGTGGAGGCGACATGCTGTGTATGAGTCAAGGCCTCGTGCTGTCATTATTTCTTTGAGT
>APFE030661034.1:0-15679 GCA_000404065.3 Pinus taeda | reverse complement strand
AGATTCCATGATCTTCCACCTCACATTTTGGTCCCTGCCATTTGTCCATTCTCGACCATCGCACCCTACAGAGGAGCAAAACAGTATGCATCGCACCCTGTACATTGGGAAGGTGATATGGATCGCACCCTCTGCATGGAGCTTTCAGTATGGTCCAGTTTTGACCATTTATGAGCAGTTTTCAGTGGAGAACTTCTGGGAGATGATGTAATCAGTTGACCTTGTCCCTTTAGGCAGTGAAGCAACCCTTTTAGGGACTTAAGAGCCCTCAGTTTATGGACATTTGTGATTGGGGTTGAAGTGCCCAAAAATGTCTATAACAGTTGCCAGGGAGAGTCTAGCCATTTCTTTTTTTAGAGAGTAGTGTGCATCTAGTGAGTGCCTACTAGGAAACAATTGGGTGTTAAAAACAGAAGGTAAGAACCTGTGTACGGAGCATGTAACAACACTACTCCACCGCCTACTTTCTAGCAGATTTGTTAATTTTTTTGTGGGTAGAAATAAACATTTGAGTTATGTGTATGACTAAGAAGAAAAAAATTGAAAATACTCCAAACCCGCTACCCAAACCTGATAAATCTAAGGGACCGGTGACCCTTGGTCGATCAAGCTTCATAGATGGTATCATTAAGCAAGCCATATCTCAGCCATCGGTGGGCCCTAGAAAAGTTGCTTCTAGAGAACCTACTGGTTCCCTTTGGGCCACAGGTTCACCATTTGTAGCCTTTGCTGAGGTGCATAGCAAAACAAAAGATACTGAGCAAGATTTTCAAGAAATTGAGAATTCTCGCCCAATTTCTTTTCAAGAAGGGAACTTTAGTAATCTTTGTGAAGGAGGAGGAGAAACAAGGGAAATAGAAGAGACAAAATCCCCTCTCGAAATAGTTCAAACACTCAGCAACCCATATAAGGGGAGTGCTATCAAGATCATCCAAAACAAAGCAGAATAACTTGAAGAGCCAAGATCCCCCCAGATAATATTTTAGCAAGGACCACTCATTATCCCAGACCAAGGAAGTTTTGTCAAGGTCACTCCTACTCCTTCTAGTCAACCTAGAAACAACTCCCTAGAAATCCTAGAAGGATATTGGCACATATTTGATTAAATGGCCCAGAACCAGCAAGCACCTCAAACCTCTACACTGCAATATCCCATTGTGGACACTGCAATTAATGCACCTATGAAGGCCATTCCTCTCCAGCATATTCCTACATTCCATGGCCTAACATCGGAAGATCCAGATGCATTTATATTCGAATTTGATGTATTATTCTGGGGGTATGATTATACCACCGATCCCCAAAAACTAAAACTATTTCCCTCCACATTAAAAGGAGTAGCTTTATGATGGTTTATGGGGTTAGGTGGAGGTGTTATAAATGACTGGGATTAGATGAAAGGTGCTTTTCTAAAGAAATATCAAGATTATTGTAGGTCTAGAGAATTAAAGGATGAGATATTTCAAATGACAGCGAGACCTAATGAAACATTGGAGGAATATGTAGAACGCTTTCAATACAATCTCCAGAGATCTCCTTATGCATCTTTACCCTTGCTGGACAATCTGTTAAAAACTACATTAATTAAAGGGATGAAATAACAATTGGTTGAAACAATAAATTTTGTGGGCAAAGGTGACATATATTAGGAAAATTTTGCTGACATCATTAATTTGTGTATCAAGAGTTCGAGAGGTAGCACAAGAATAAAGCCCGCAGAACGTGACATGATCACAAGGGATAGTAAGGTCCCCAGTGGAGGTATAACTCACACAGAAATCAGCAATCTAATAGAAGATTTCAAAACTGATATTCTAGGGACTCTGTCAATGCAGCTTGACATCATGCAAGCTAAAAAAAGCAAGTAAAAGAAGAGAAAAATTTGGCAATATTCTACCCTAGATGTAGAAAGAAACATAGCCACAAAGAGTGCCTGCTAGATACAATCCAAGTCTGCACCATCTACACAAAATATCACTCCGCAAAAAGCTTCTCCTCACTCCCGGAATTGAAAGCAATTTACAAGGAAGAAGAAGAAGAAACAGAACTGGTTTACCTACTCAATCAGCGCCGTCAGTGGCAGCCACGAAAAACAGGTATGCCCATTGATCCATCCTCTTCTTTTCAGTCTCCTTAGTATAATGGTCAACAATATAATGGAATGTGGTAGAATCAACCATGTTTCCCTAACTAGTCACAACAACCATTTCCCATATCATCATGGCCAAATCAAACAAATCAAACCAACTGGATGAACTTTCCTTACTGTCCACCATTTTGGCAAAACAATGCATATCCAACACAATGGTCACCCTCCACCTCGCAGAGTCAAACTTGGCAGTCGAACTAGCAAAGACCGACAAATCAGCCAGCTGGAACGATTCCTCTCCCTCAACCTACACTACTAGCACCTTATACATTGCAACAAAATCCCCAAACCAACTTAAGACCGCAACTCCCAGCCCAACCCAACCTGAACCCCAACAATAGAAGGGTTCAATCTATTCAAATAATTGAAGGACCAGAATTAGAAATCGAGTTAAGGGAGTGCAACAATATTCAATTAAGATCTAGGTGCATTAGAGAAATAGAGGGAGACAAAAATGATCAAATTGAAAACTCGTTACCTTTAGAACAAACAATACAAGAAGAGAATGTGGTTACACAACGAACTCTTGAACAAGCAACCACCTCTCCTCCTCCATTCCTAGAAAGATTAATCATACCGCGCCCAAGAGAATAACCTGATTTTGATTTTCTGGGAGAACTAAGAAATTTGTGTATAAAAATTCCACTCCTCCAAGCTATCCAAGATATCCCAATTTATGCAAAAACCATTAAAGAATTTTGTATAAAAAAGCCCAAGAGGAGAATAACAACTAACCCAACTATCCAAGTAGTTGGCACCCTATCTGACTTACTATCAGGAAGAGAAGCACTTGTAAAATATGAGGACCCAGGGAATCCTATAGTCATGGTGCAAATCAATGGATGCTCCTTCCCAAATGCCTTGGTTGATTTAGGAGCTGCAATCAACATTCTAACAACCACCACTTGTCAAAAGCTTGGTATTACATCATTAGACCCAACCACAACCTTATTGGAGTTGGATGATTGATCAGTAGTCAGACCAGAAGGTACACTACATGATGTAATGGTATCTATAGATTCCTGGGAATACCTTGCAGACTTTCTGATTATTAATCCCAAAAATCGACTAGATGGACATCCTTTAATTTTAGGTAGACCTTGGCCGGCAACTACTGATGCTTACATTGGTTGTCAACAAGGTAGCATGACTATAGCAAGAGGGAGTAATGTCAAGTATTTAGCCTTATACCCTCCAGTGCAGCCAAACCTCACAATAATTAAAAAAAAGAAACAACCTGTATCATACCTGATAGAAAATATTAGATCACCATTAACCATTGAAGATGCCCTCGAATTTAAAGACCAAATAGAGGACGACATTATTAATAGCTTCATTAACCAACCAGAAACCAGATCCCATTTACAATGTCACATGATTGAGGCAACATTCGATAATGATGTAGAAGAGGATCCCCTAAAAGACGCTCATGATCAATCAATACCTACCACCTCTATTTACAACAGTAAAACTATAGAAATTGAGCCAAGAAGAACTTTGAACATTAACAAAAATCTGACTGGTAAACAAGAAGAAAAGTTGGTTCAGCTACTGAGAAAATATAAGGAATATTTTGCATGGGATTATCCCAATATGAAAGGAATTGATCCCCCATTGTGTACCCACCACATTTATACAGAAAAGGACACTAGACCCATTCGTTAACCCCAATGAAGATTAAACCCTCATCTTAAGGATATTGTGAAAGCTGAATTACAAAAACTTTTAGATGTAAACATTATTTACCCAATATCTGATAGTAAGTGGGTCTCTCCACTAGTAGTGGTGCCAAAGAAGAATGGAAAGTGGCAGATATGTGTAGATTACAGAGAATTGAACAAAGCAACCCAAAAAGACCACTTCCCTCTTCCATTCATTGGTCAGGTATTAGACACATTAGCAGGAAATAAATTCTTTTCTTTCCTAGATGGCTTCGGTGGATACAATCAAATTCAGATTTCCCCTGAAGATCAGGATAAAACCACTTTTACCTGTCCTTGTGGAACATTTGATTATAGAGTCTTACCATTTGGGTTATGCAATGCTCCTGCCACATTTCAGAGGGCCATCCTCAACATTTTTTCAGATTTAAGAAATGAAGGGCTCGAAGTATATATGGATGATTTCACATATTATGGAGATGATTTTGAGCCAGCATTACAAACATTAGAAAAGGTGCTTCAACGATGTATTGCCACCAGGCTCTGCTTGAGCCATGAAAAGTGTCATATGATGATGATCGAGGGATTCATCTTAGGTAATTATATCTCAGCAGCTGGAATATAGGTAGACCCAGCTAAAATTCAGATAATTTTGTTAATACCTACTCCTACCACACAAACAGAGGTACGCAGTTTTCTGGGATTTTTTGGTTATTATAGAAAATTTATAGAGCATTTTTCTCAAATTGTTGCACATTTATATGCACTAACAGGGAATGTTGATTTCATTTGGATAGATAAGTGTGCCCATGCTTTTGAGGATCTGAAAAATCTCGTATAGATAGCCCCCGTGCTTAGGGCCCCAATTGGGATTTGCCATTCCAAATTTCATTTGATGCTTCAGACACGGCAATTGGAGCAGTTCTTGTGCAGGAAGAAGATAAAAAGCCATATGCAATTTATTATATTAGCAAGAATCTATCTCCTACTGAATTAAACTATACTGTGACTGAAAAAGAATTTTTAGTTGTAATACATGTTGTAAATAAGTTTAGACATTATATAACTAGTTATCCTATAGTTTTATATACAGATCACTCTGCCATAAAATATTTATCAAGTAAACCAGTTACAAATAGTAAAGTAACAAGATGGTTGATTCTCTTGCAGGAATTTGACATCACAATTAAGGATCAACCTAGAAAACAGAATCCTGTAGCTAATTTTCTCTCACGAATGCCAAAGCCAATGGATGCAGCAACAGTCGAAGATCAATTTCCAGATGAACATTTGTTTGTTGTTACTGTTAGAACACCATGGTATGCTGACGTTGCAAACTACTTAGCAGTAGGAAAATTACCTAAGCATTTAATGCCTAATGAATGAAAGCAGATAGTGCAATGTAGTACCCAATTCTCTTAGATTGGGGGCTACTTATTTCATACAGGGGCAGATATGCACATCAGAATATTCATCCGAGAAGATGAAATATTTGACATTCTGAAAGCATGCCATGATGGGTCATGTGGCAGACATTTCGCAGAATGCAGGACTGGTCACAAGGTTCTGCAAACATGCTATTACTGGCCCAGTATTTTTAAAGATGCTAAAAAGTTTGTTCAAGCCTGTGATAGCTGCTAGAGGGTAGGGCGCCCTGGAAAATCTAATGAAATGCCTCTGAACCCATAGTTAGTAATTGAGCAATTTGAGTGATGGGCGCTCGATTTTATTGGTCTTATAAACCCATCATCAAATAAAAAAACATACATACTGGTTGCAATAGAGTATGTTACCAAATGGGTTGAAGCAGAGGCACTGCCAAGAGCTACAGAGGATTCTGTAATACATTTTATTTTCCAATTATCTGTATGATATGGCCTCCCAAGGGAGATAATTACAGATGGGGGACCACAATTTGTAGGCAATAAAATCGTTGCAACATTAAAAAATTACCACATTCTGTACAAAATTACAACTCCATACCACCCATAGGCAAATGGCCAAGTAGAAAGCACTAATAAGGTAATTGAGGCACTACTTACAAAAACAGTTGCATCACACAGATTCGACTGGGCTGCAAGATTGCCTGAAGCTTTGTGGGAATACTGAACAATGTGGAGAAACACCACCAGGTATTCACCATATCAATTAGTATTTGGAAAAGAACCCATATTTCCAATCGAATTCGAAATTCAAACATTAAGAACAACTCAGGAGGTGGGTTTGAATTTAAATGAGGCCTAGACTAATAGATTACAACAAATAAATGAGTTAGATGAAATCAGGCTCTTAGCTCTTCAACACATTGCATTAATTCAACAGCAGAGAGCAAAGTGGCATGACACCTTGATTAAAAAGAAAATCTTCCACGAAGGATATTGGGCACTCCTATAGATTCCAAGTTTCAAGATTTTCCTGGAAAACTCCAGACACGATGGCTTGGAACTTATGAGATATAGAAAGTGCATGACAATGGCACCATTACATTAACTACCATTGATGGATCTGGACATTCTTTCAAAGAAAACAGTGTTCGAGTGTGACTTTATAACAAACCGCTTACTCGGGAATCCTTTTACCAACAATTATGGAAAGATTCCACTATGTAGATTCTTGGTGAGGAAGAAACCCCTCCTCAACATTAATTCACTGAACAATTCCTTTGTTTCTGAATTTTGTACATAAACTTTTCTTCTTCTTTTTTTTGCTTGTAAAAACTGGTTTTTTTGTATAGATTTTTACTGCTATTCCATTTACGGAACAATTGTTGTTCCTCTTAAGGAACAACAACCATTCCTCTTAAGGAACAACATTTTTGTATGTCCCATTTGGCGTTTGCATTTTTGTTGTTCATCTTAAGGAACAACACTTGTGCCTGTTGTATTTTTATTGTTCCTCTTAAGGAACAACTATTGTTCCTCCTAAGGAATTGCAGTCGTTCCTCTTAAGGAATAGCACTTCCTCCTAACTGTATTTTCATTGTTCCTCTTAAGGAACAATTGTTTTTCCTCTTAAGGAACAACATTTTCACGTGTTTCTATTTTCGCTGTTCCTCTTAAGGAACAACACTTCACGTGTCTCTATTTTTTTGTTGTTCCTTTGAAGGAATAGTTGTTGTTCCTCTTAAGGAACAACAACCGTCCCTCTTAAGGAATAACAACTCTACGTGATTCATATTTTTGATGTTCCATTTAAGGAACAATTGTTGTTCCTCTTAAGGAATAGTAGCCATTCCTCTTAAGGAACAACAACCCCGCATGCATTTTTTTTAGTTGTTCCTTTAAAGGAACAACCGCTGTTCCTTTTAAAGGAACAACAATTTTGCTATTTTTTTTTACTTTCTGCCGTTCCTTCTAAGGAACAACAGTTTCAATTTGGAGTGTTTTTTGGCTATTCTGCTGAAGGATCAACACTTTGTTTTGCACTTGTTTTACTTGCTGTTCCACTTAAGGAATAGCTGCTATTCCTCTTAAGGAACAACAGTTTCATGTGTAATTTTTTTCTTTTTTTCTTTTTTCTTTTTTGTTGTTCCTCTTAAAGAAACCATAGTTTTTGCATGCAAATGTTCTTTCTACTATTTCTCTTAAGGAACAACAACTATTCCATCTAAGGAACAACACTTTTTGAGTGCATTTTTCATTGTTTCTCTTAAAGAATAACATATTTTTTGAGAGTTTTTGTGAATAATATTTCACTCTTCATTATCCTTCTAAGGTAAAGATACAAATTTATGCAAGGATACAAAATTAGAGGTTTACTGAAATAAGCAAATTAAAGAAAAATTGTCATCTTTAAAGAGATTTCTTTGTATTGATAAGAAAAAGGAAAGGGCACAACTATCTATATCACTTTGTTGTCTTTATCTTCACTTAAAATTAAATTGATTGATTATTTTTATCTCTTTAATTATTATTATTGAATAAGAATAAGGGTATATTTTCCTCTACTGAGATGTTCAGAGTTCTTCCACCATCCCTACTCTTAAGGAGTGTTGAGGCATCCTCTATATATAAATAGGAAGTGTTATATGAAAGAAAAGAGAAAGAAAAAGTATATCTATATTATTACTAACAATCCTATGATTTGTCAAATGAAGGATAGGGGGTCTCATCAAGAGCCAGTCTACCATGATCATAAGGAAGTAGTGAAGTGGCATTCCCACTATGGCCACCACACCAGGGATATGATCCAATGGGCACATCAGAAAAAATAAAAGTCCTTGGAACAGGAGGTCTCATCACGAGCCGACCTGCCCACTTTTCACTCCTTCCTGGTGAATGGCATTGTGATTCAACTAGTTACAAAGCCAGCACAATGGCCTCCATTCTGACATCACAAAGCACTTTCCTAGGAATATATAAAGGATTATCGTTCCAAGGGTGAAAAAGCAACTTTGTCAAGGATATAAACACCTGTGGGAAACAGAGCTTTGCTGATGGTATTGGAGTCCTATCTTTCAACACCAGTAGTAATTATACACCCTTTTCTTATTTATTTATATTTATTTCAAAAGAGGTTATGTTCCCAAATTCCTTTATGAACCTTTTATGCATGAATATCATTTAAAATCAATCATAAACAGTTTAAGTGGGATGAGGATTGCATAAGCATTTTACCTACGTTAGCTGTCCTTTTCCCTTTTTCACATCACTCCATAACACCTCCATAGCTATTCACGATTTTCATCATAAGCCTCGATTTCACCAACTCGATACTTTTTGCGATTTTGTCATGGATATGTACACCTTTCCCTTTTTATCCTATACAATTGCCGTTCAGTACGCTGATCCTCCATTTAAATTGGTCAAGGATGACCTATCACATTTCAAGGGGGCACGAGTGACTTCCAAAATACTCCTACATACGTGTCAGTTTCCTATTTGGAGTTACTAGACTGCATCAAATCCCTTAATAACAAGTTTTAATGGTATTGATATTAAAAAAAGGGATATTATCTGATATGCATAGTTTGTTGTTCCATTGTTATCTTTGTGTATTGCTGTAAAATTAACAAAGTGCAGAACGTAGACGATATGGGAGGTTGATCAGTACGCAGCGAACCACAGGTACTAACAGTTTCCGATGCTGCACGAGAAATTTTGGTAAGAGCAGGATGGATCGCCTACTTTACATGACTACAGTAGCCCCATGAAGCCATGGCTATCGAATTTTTGCAAAATTTGATGGACAATCATTCCATAGTAAGAGGAAGGAAAATAACAATGACAGATACAGTGATTATAGAGGTATCTAGACTACCAGCAGCGGGAACCATATGGACACATAAGAAATTGAGACTTCAAGATGCCATGGCCACCTTTCGGGACAAGGGACAGAACCTGATCGTTAAAGGAAAAGGAGTCCAGACTTCATCTCTAGGGGAACCATGGATGGAACTAGCTAGAATAGTGCAGAGCTACAATACATGTGACGGAAGAAAGAATGTGGTAAGACCACACCACCTCAAATTATTATCAGTATTAAAACATAAATGCACTGTAAATCTGCCTGCATACCTAAATTTTTTGCTGCATGATGCTGCTAAGAGTATAAAAATATCCTGTGATATAGAGACTGTAGTGAGCCACCATTGTTTAATTCGACTAATAGTAAGTTACAACCTTGCTCAACAACAGACCAATTGGGAAGAATTGGTGTTCTCTATAGACAGGGGACTACCCTTACTAGCCCCAAAAAGAAAGAGAACTACCCAGACAGCAAGCAAGCCTCCGAAATGCAGACACTCCTCCAGATTAAGAATAGGCATGGGAATGTTTGAGAGGCTCCACGGTAGCAGCAACCAACCTTTAGAATTACTCAGTTCCGAAAATGAGCAACCCTCACAAACTGAAGGGAGAGGTAACCAAGAGTTGGAATTAGAAGAAGAAACTGAACACTCTAGTAAAGAAGAGAGGGAAGGAACTAAACTACCTATAAACCATAGCATAAGTCCACCATGAAACCCATTGCAGGAGGATGAATTGGCCCAAATTTTGGCCAATATGAGTGAGTATATCCAATCCCAAAGTCCGCTCAACCTCAATATTGAGGCAGAGCAATCACAGGAACACTCTGCCCACCGCAAGAATTCATCAGAAGAAATAAGTTATGAGGAAGAAGTAGGAGCAGAAGCCACTCAGGAAGTGGCAGACCAAACTAGGGATATTCCTCCAGAGGAACCTAGTCTGGAGCATGTAAACACTGAAGAGACACTCCAAATAGAGGATATGGAAACTAGCCAGGGGAAAGGCATAGCCCTTGAAGAGAAAAATCCAATAGAACAGCCAAGCCCAGAAAGAATAGAGACAGTCAGGGAGATAGTTGTTCCTCTTGAGAAGAAGAAGAAAAGTGAAATTAAAAAGTTGTGAAAGGAATAAAAAAACTTGAAAAATTTAGTAAAACAACTCAGATGGGAGATAAAGGCACTGAAAAAGGGGAAAATTGCAAGAAGAACCCTAAAAATAGTGGATGCAACCATACAAACTAAACCTCATGATACAAAGGTGGCGGAGACTCAAACCAAGCCCATACGTGTTCTGGATGGTAAGGAACATCATGCAACTGTTACAGACGCAGCTGCCCAAACAAAAAATGTATATGTCCATGATAAACATGTTTAAACAGAGGCACTATCCTCCACCAATATGCCCACCCAGACATTCCGTGATAAAGAGACACAGACTATGGGCACTCAGAATTGTGATAATAGCACCCAGATAAAACTTCAACCCAAAGATGCTTTGATAAACAACCACCCTGGTATAATAAAACTCCAAGAGGATCTGATAAAAGCTCAGCAGACTATAGAGAAGTTTGAGGAAGAAACTGTCCCTCAGAAGAAATATCAAGAATTGCAACATAAATTAAAAAGCATCAATGCATCAGAGAACGAAGCCTTCGATAAATATCGAAGGGCAGAAGAAAAAATTGAAGAGGTAAAAAATAGCCTAAAAATAGTCAGGAATCAAATGGATACTCTCTGTTCTTTATATACAGATGTTCTAGCACGTAGGTTATCTGCCAAAAACTATGCCTTGTTTCTGTTAGAAAGATATTTACAATTAAAAATTAAGGATGTGAAGGCAGGGAAATCTATAGAGCTAAAAACTATTGATGATCTTATAAAATGCTGTAAACACCATGGAGTAAAAGTTCAACGATTACTCTGTGAGTTTTATTTACATAATTTTATATTGGAAGGGGAAATGGAGAAGAATCCTAGTCCTTTTGTGGGTGATATACAGTTTCAAGCATTTATTTCCTTTGTTGTTAACCAGTTAAAGTGGCTTAAGGCCCATAACACTTTTCAGAGTCAAGAAAATGAGTTAGACATCTGGGTTAGGGATGAACCAAAAAACCCATTGCATGACAATCCCTCTCTAGCCTATTATTTAACTGCTTTGCATGCCAATTACATGGTTTTCATGAGGCCATGAAAAAGGGTAAGCAGGGGGGTGTGTTGAGCTATGGAAAAGGTATGAATTTTCCATTTATTTCCTTATCTTTTCCTTTTATCATAACTACTTTTATTCCTAAGATGATAATATATCAAAGAATTATAACAAAAACTAGGGAGTTATTGATTATTGTGAATTAGTTAATTATTGTCTTTTTCCATGCAGAAAATAGAAGAAATGGAAAACTACAATTTTGAAGGAAAAGACAAAACAGAGTAACTATTGTTCCTTCACCAGGGAGCCGTATCCGGACAAGCAGATCAGGATCGGAGCACATAGTTAAGGATAAGGATGGAAAATCACAGCATCAGTGCAAGAAGACAAAGGGATCAACTTGAGTTAGAGGATGGAGTGTATCCCTCAGGATCTCTTGATCCCGAGGGATCACTGTTTTACAGTCTATATTTTATTCCTTATTTTATCTGCCTGTCCAGTATAAAAGGGAAACACTTGTAAAGATTGGGGATCAATTATCACTATCCAGAATTTGCTATTTTATTTCTCTGACCATTGACTCTCATTGATTAAAATAGAGTACGATGACCTGTAACATTTTCACATGATTAATACATAAGTCGATTGTTGTTCCGTTCGTTTATACTGAAGTAGTCCAACAGTGCTTCACTAACAGTTAAGGGCCCAACCCTGGTGGATCCACTTGCTATATGTACCATTACTTTACAATCGCAGTTGTGTGATGGTTTGGTTTGGTTTTCATTCATCGCATTACTTTACTGTTGTTTGTTTCCAGAGTTTATAAATTGTTGTAACTGTAACTGAATTGCGTTTTCGTTCCTTTTCATCATAATAAGATTATTACTTTCTGCAAACTATATTGTTATGCTGTTCATTTCAATTATAAAGCTTTGTTGTCCATTCCAGTAAATTGAATTTGATGTTCATTACAGATTGTTGTTCATTTCCTTTCTGCAAGTATTTGGTTTTGCCTTTTAGCATTATTACAGTCAACATATTTATTCCATTTCTATGGGCAACATTGTTGATTTAATTTCTTGCTATTTCCAATTAGTTGTTTTAGTGTGAAGTGTAAGATCAACAACTGTTAAGAACATTGGCTATCACTGTCAGAGTTCTCAGATTGAGGATCTTGTTTATGTTTGATTTCATTTACATCAATTGACAAAGGAAAGAGTTATTGCTACTGCATCCTTGACTGATAATTGTTGTTAATTTCTTAAGTGAATGATTTAGTTTCAGAGCATTGAGTTTATTTTAAATTGCAAGTAGGTTTTATTTCAAGCATCCATTTACTCTTGTATTTGAAGCACTATACTAGAAATTCGAAAACATTATTCTTGGATTGAATTGACCACCTCAGACTGAGTACACTATTGAAATAGAAAATAGCACCTGGATTGATAATTAATGTAGGATAAGTAGGAGTTAAAAAGACACCTTTTATACCTCAACAATATTGTTCAGCCATATCAATCCCAGGCAGCTAACACCCATTTGCGTGAATGATGTCCTTCCACCAATATTCATCCACAATATAAGATGGCTCATACTGATCAGAAGGTAACCAACGAACTCCATAGTTTTGCATGCAAGCAATATATCATAGGATTCTCTCCAATTCTCTTGAAATGTTGGGTGCCCCAAAGGGTTCTCATGCTCGTACTGATGATGATGAAAGTATCCAACACCTTTGACAAACATCCTTGGACTCTTCCCTAAAAGTACAAATCTTATTTTTCCACAGGTCAACACATCATCGTTGTGTCGTAAGCATCCAATCCTTTTGGCCTTGTAATTTGAGAAGCTGATAATGTTTAGTACAAATAGCCCCAAATTGGAAATTATCTATCCTAAACATAAATTGACAATTTACTTGATTTGCCTCAAATGTATCAAGGGCCTTCTTCCATTTTACTTGATTAATCACAAAATATGTAAAAGCCCTTAATTGGATATCTCTCATAAATGGCATTGGGTTGAACGTCTGATCAATTTATAGGATATAATCATGCATGTATATCTCACATAGAAAATGTTGGTTAATAAAATTATTAGTTCTCAAAATACTTAACAATTGCATCGGGTCTTCTATTTTGTCACTGAACTCCTGGTGAATACTTTCCAAACAACAAACAAATACTGCTCATGAAGAAAAAGGGTGTAACACTTAGCAGGGGGCCTGCATTCCATAATTTGTTGTGCAAGAGTAAGCATCTCATCAATTCTTATCAGTCTTTAGCAACTGAACCTATTTATGCAATTCTCTCATTATCTTCTGCAATTTTTCTCATTGATGTTGTCATTTTCTGATTTGAGTTATATAATTGGCGATTTCCCTTGCTGCATTCTCCCGAATTTCTCTTATTTCTTTATGATAAGCCTCAATGGGGATTTCCCCATGTTGGAAACTAAAAGTAGTGGCCTTCCACTTCTAGATTTCAGTTGAAAAAGTATATTCCCATGCTTCTTCAAGGTAGACAAGTGCCTTGGTGTTACAGACATTTTTGGGCACTGCAACCCCAATCATAAATGTCCATAAACTGAGGGCTCCTAAGTCCCTAAAAGTGTTGCTTCACTACCTAAAGGAACAAGGTTAGTTTATTACATCATCTCCTAGAAGTTCTCCACAAAAAACTGCTCAGAAATGGTCAAAACTGGACCATACTGAATCGCTAGTGCAGAGGGTGCGATGCATATCAGCTTCCCAGTGTAAAGGGTGCGATGTATACTGGATGGTCCCTCTGTAGGGTGAGATGGGCAAGAATGGACAAATGGCAGAGATAGTTTGCGAGGTGGAAGATCATAGAATCTTTCAGAAGCTTCCCCTCTGACACTTGCCTCTCTGTTTTCGACCAGGATGAGTAAGAGATCATCAATCTCCAAGTGGAATCAAGAATTGTCAAAGAGAGGACACTAATCAAAACCGCAGAAGATGACTCACCCCCCTACAATCATCTATATATGGATTCCTCATCACAGAGATCCAGAGGCTGGAATCTTGTATCTTGTAGAGAAGTGCTGTTGGTTTTCTCATGAAACTTCATAGTGTTGGGTGATCTAACCTTTACTTGAGGTGAAGAAGGGCTTTCTTGCTAGAGGATGATGCTGGGTCAGAACAATTGGTTGTAATCCTCTTGCTTTTCTTGATATTAATAAAGCTATTCAAGTTTTCCTCCATATTCTTGTGCGTTTGATTATATACGCATTTGTGTGGTCAATACATATCTGGTCCTGTATTGTTTATGAATATAGATCTCTGTTCTTCGATAGTATTATGCTACTTTGATTCTACAGGTGCTCTTTGAAGCTAGGAAGACGAAGAAGAAGCGACAAAGATCTATCAGGAAGGAGAGGAATCAGACAAGGAACCAAGCACAAGACTAAGGTTGGTGTCCTTTGTTCCACTCTATGTATTTTTCATAAAGGAAAGCAAAAGTAGTTTTAACTTGTTTGTTTCTAAGATAGCTACCAGTCTTAGTGGGAATAGCAGCTCCGAGTGGACACTATTCCCGGTAACAAAATGGCGACTCCACTGGGGAGCGAATAGATTGTTTGTTAGTCTATCTTTGTTTGTTTTATAAACTTACAGACGGAGCCTGAAGTCAAGCCAACTAGCCTTCGAACTGCATTTTCTATGCAAATGCAAAGTAGATCAATGCTGCTTCAGTCTATCTCCGGGTTTTGTTTATAAATTGAAAAATCGATCTGCAAACGCTCTAATTTCGCTAAGTGGTGGCTCTAGTAACCTCCTTAGATCAACCCCTGTGATTTACATTTACTGAACATCACTTACTCGGCCTAAATCCCTGAACTGAACTACAAAGTGTGAGCAAAGACTGGTTAAAAGTCTCGCACTTGTACCATCGCACCCTCCCTTCAAGGCAGTCTGCATGCATCGCACTTCCGGTGTGCAGTAGGTGAGATGCATACTAGATTCCCTATGTGACAGGTGCGATGGTCAAGGAAGGTTAATTTTACCTTCAGACTTTGGTTTTTCTCCCTCCTTTCAGTTCTATTCAGGAGTTTTGTTGTCTGTGGTCAGTATATCTCTGTGAAAACCCCCTTCTCTTCCATCATTCCGCCTCTATTGTGCAAAGAACTGCAAGTGTTTTTATGTATTGTGTGCCATTTTCAGTTCTCTTTTACAAAGAAGTAGCGTAGTCGAACTGTCGTTTCTTAATTTGAAAGTGTCGTAAGTGTCATTTCAGTCATAGAAGAGAATCCCATTGTTCTTGATAGTCGATTGTACTGTTACTCTTGTATATGATTTGAATTAGTAGTTTTTAAAGTGTCGAAAACATTTTTCATTTCGAAATCGCAAAGTGTCGCCCTTATCTTCACTTCATTTTGAAAAGAAATTTGTTAAGTATTGTCGCTTTGAAAATAATTCAGATTTGCACTTAGCATTCTTCTTGTCATTCATACATTAAGAA